>JAULBM010317565.1:0-13734 GCA_032357055.1 Geukensia granosissima | reverse complement strand
AAAATAGTTTACCATATGAAGATGTGCCATCTGTTCTAAAAATTTTCAAAATGGCCGCCACTCCAAAATTGAAAAAAATCATAAAAAATCCATTATTGCTTCAATCTTTATGAAACTTGGTAGGATTATAAAGATTGAAGAATCACAGCATATGGCAGCATTTTGAATTGATATGGCGGCCATTTAGAATCCAAGATGGCCGCCAAAATTTGAAAATGCTCCGATTTACATGAAATTTGGTATACCGGTGGCTTATGATGATGCGAATCATTATCTAACTCCCTGGGGTTCGTTTGGGAGCCATATATGATCCATAAGATCATATCATTTCTAAGTTATTATTCTTTCTTTCTCTGCCCGTAAAGTTGTCCGACACATTTCTAAGACACCGTTAGTCGGATCAACTTGAAAGTTTGCATGATAGTAGACCTTGACAGGTAAGTGTGCCCCCTGGTTTTGTTTTTCGATTGATGCCCCAGGGGCTTGGCCCCGCTCCTTACAACCCCAAAATTGGCAATTACTCCTAAACGGTTCAGATCCCCATCCATAAACCATATATTTTCT
The DNA here is from genome assembly GCA_032357055.1 of Geukensia granosissima. Lineage (NCBI taxonomy): Eukaryota > Metazoa > Mollusca > Bivalvia > Mytilida > Mytilidae > Geukensia > Geukensia granosissima. The sequence goes on along the minus strand of JAULBM010317565.1, from coordinate 13,170 downwards.
TATTTCATATGACATGGAGATATCAGCTGTATTATAAATTTTATTCCCGGGAGTTGCCCAACACCCTCAATATGACAAATTTGGTAATAACTCTTAAACGTTTGAGATCCCCACCCCTAAACCATATATTTTCTTATTCCTTATGATATGAGGGTCCCAGAAGAATTTTTGGTTTTATCCCCAGGGTTAGCACCACCCCCTTAATATGACAAAATTGCTAAATACTCCTAAAGAGTTCAGATCCCCACCCCTAAACCATACATTTTCTTATTTCATATGACATGGGGATATCATCAGTATTATAACTTTTATTCCCGGGGGTTGCCCCACCCCCTCAATATGACAAATTTGGTAATAACTCTTAAACGGTTGAGATCCCCACCCCTAAATCATATATTTTCTTATTTCTTATGACGCGAGGGTCCCAGAAGAATTTTTGGTTGTATCCCTAGGGGTAGCCCCACCCCCTCAATATGACAAAATTTCTAATTACTTCTAAACGGTTCAGGTCCTGACCCCTAAACCATATATTTTCTTATTTCATATGACATGGGGATATCAGCAGTATTATAAATTTTATTCCCGGGGGTTGCCACACCCCCTCAATATAACAAAATCCGTAATAACTCTTAAACAGTTGAGATCTCCACCCCTAAACCATGTATTTTCTTCTTATCAAATATGGAGTTCGTTTGGGAGACATTATAATCGTGAGATTATAATCATTTCAAAGTTTGAATTTGGTTTACAGTATCATTATGAATTGTCAACATACCAATACGACAAGTCAACAAGACAAAATTACATGTCGACGTCATAGAATGCTTAGTCAACATAGCTTTATGACATGTCAGCAATACGAGAAGTTAACAAAACAAAGTGGTATGTCAACATAATAAAACAACCATTCAGTTAAACAATATAAGCCAAGGTAAAACATCGACAAGTTAACATAAAAAAATGGTTTGTCAACGTCATAACACGACATTTGAACATAACAATATGACAAGTCAACGATCATTTAAACATTACAATCTGATTGTTAACGTAACAATGTAACAATACGATAAGTTTACATTGGCATGTTAAAGTTACAATGACCCCAAATCAACATAACAAAATGACGTTTGAACGCAACAAAACGATAAGTCAACGTAACAAAATTACGAGTCAACATTATACAGCTTGTAACTGTGTTCGAGAGCAATAGGGATTTGGTTATAACCAGAGGCCAAACTGTTTCGAGAAGCTCAAGGTTGAGTGCAACAGTTTAGTATAGGGCTTCGAAATTGCTGTTACTTGAAAATGCTCTGAACCAATAAAATTATAGCTACCGGTCAACAGACTCGAGACTATTTCTTGACCAGTTAACAGACTCGACGGCTCGAGATTGTTTGACCTTTGCTGGTAATTTAATCTAAAAGTCGCATAAAACTGTATTAAAGTAATATAGAGAAAATATTATAAAGGTATAACAAAATAAAATAATGGATAAACATAAGAAACAGACTACGTAACATTGTAAAATATGAAGACGACAAATCAAATCCGATGGTACTAACAGAAGTGACAGCTATTACGTTCCATATTTCTCAGAGATATTTTTTATTATATTTACTCATATCGTCTCGATTCAACAACAAACATGCCACCAAAGACAGTTGTTTATGGTTTGATTGATTTACCCAAATCTTTTACTGAAAACACTTGGCTAAGGCCAATGCAAATTAGTTACTAGTTCTTCTGATTCGCTTGCTCCCAAAATCATAAGATTCAAAAGTTCAAAAAAAACTTTACTCGCTTCATTTTTTATCACATTTTTCAAATTTTCATCAATTTTCCTACATATCTAAATAAAAAATATTCCCGCTTGCATCTTAAAATATACAAAGAGGATGAAAAAAATTATAAAAAATGATCTTTCCGCATCGATTTAGAAGCTTTCGCTACATATTTTACCATTTTCAGGAAAAACAATAAAAATTAAAATTTTCGCTCGCTCGCACCTAATTTTATCATAAAAATCCGAAGAACTAGAAATTAATTTGGAGTGGCCTAAATGAATTATTCATTCAGAGGAGTAATCTATTATTAGAGGAAGAAGTAGGAAATCGAAGATACCAAAAGGACAGAGAGAACTCGTTAAGTCAGACAAGTCCATGGCCAACAAAATGAATCGAAAGACAAACAGAGAACACACAACACTACACTGAAAACTTAAGCTCGAGTAACAAGAAACCTACAAAAACCAGGGTGTGTCCAGGACTAATATTTTCCCCTGACAAAACCTTGACTCCGTAATGCTTTCTTGTCGGCAGCAATCCGTTATCAATAAAATCCTGATAGGAAGCACATTCCCTAGGGTAGCGAAACAGTTAGGAAATATATAATCCGTATGCAGGTGCGGCTTGTATGTCGCTAGAAAGGAATGGAAAGTTTACAATGTGAAAATCAAAGTCATCTCTCTTGTTCAGTTTTGTTCTTAATTCGCCCTTACTGTCAATAGTAGGTGTAAGCCAAGGTATGAGATGACCCTTTCTGGTTTTGTAGTATCTTTCATGTTCAATGGAATATATGCGGTTACTATAGTCATGAAATTCAGAGTTATTCAGTGAAAAAATATCATCTTTATAGCGGAACGTGAAACCAAAAGATTGCGCCCACTTTTTCACTGTCCTCTGGAGATGGCTCTTTACGAAGTCTGCTTCATATAAATAAAGGAATAAATCGTCAAGAAGGGGTGCACATTTGGTTCGCATTGGAATGCCGACAGTCTGTTGAAACACACGTCCGCCAAACATTACAAAAAAGTGTCAATGTTTATACATTTTATAGAACGTATTACAGTATACATGATGAGCATCTCCTCCAATTCATGCCTTATCCCTCATAAGATTCAGTATGATTCCAAAATTATATCTAGGAGATGTTAATAATATATAATTATATGTAATTTTATACGTCATTTCAAGAAAGAACAGAATTTAAATATGTATTGTTTCTTACGACGGAAATAAATATCTTTAGAGAATCGAAACACGTCGCACCTGCATCTGCTAAAACAAAAAGGGCAATAGAGGTTCCACCATCTAAGCCTCTTGTATTTTCAAATCAGAAACAACTGCATTTGTGCAACTAACATTCAGTCACAACGAGGCTATCTTTCCCTCCTAGCTTTACAGATGTTACCTTCTACATATTTACACAATGTCATTGTTTTATTGCTACAAATCTGGTTAATAATAAGTAGGTACAAATCTGGTTGATAACCTACTTATTAACTAAACATTTTATTGCCTCGTCTGCTTCTAGCAAGGCTACATATAGGGATCACTCTGTTGTCTTGCTGCCGCGTCGTCGCCGTCGACATCAGACTTCCTAATCCACTATTGCTTTTATACTACTGAACGGACTTTAACCAAACTTTCATAGATTCTATATTATGAGGTGTAGTTTTGCACCTCCGATTTTTTTAAATCAGTATTTTGAATATTTTTCAGCAATTTTGACGTATAAAATGCATTGAAAAAAGGGGTACCATATCTAATCTGCTTCTCCTCATTAACAACTCAAAAAAAATTAAATAAACTTAAACAGATTTTTCACTAATAAATGTAGTATTGCACTTCCTATTTTATTTTCCACGGAATTCAGTGCAGTAAATTCTTTTTGCAAATTTGACTTGTAATATGCTAAAAAGGATAGGGGGAACAATATCTAATCCGCGACTGCTTCTTAAACATTCAAAAATGAACCAAATTTTAACAGAATAATTGTCAATAGAGGTTGTTATGCAACTCCTATTTTATTTTTCCAGAAAATCAATATTTGAAATTTGGCTGGACTTTTGACTTGTAACATGCAGTAAGAAAAAGGTGGATACAATTTCTAATCAGCTACTCCTCTCTTAACCACTTAATAGAAATTAAACAAACATTCAGAGACTCTTCATCAATAGATGAAATATTGCTCCACCTATTTTATTTTTCCAGGAATTCAGTAATGAATATTCTTACCGCAGTATGCTGAAAAGAAAGGGGTAGTCATTTCTAATCCGCTACTCCCTATAAACGATTCAACAGAAATCAGCCAAACTTGTTGCCTTTAATAGAAAGCAGGCGACACATGTCTTCCGGGCAAGACTCAATACTAAGTATTTTCTATATATTTTCCCTACTTTCTGTCGATACAGATATTTTCATTGGTATTTGCACAACCCTTATTTTTTACTTGATTTCTTATGATGGTTTGCACCTAAGCTAAATGGACGTGTTTTTACTGATGTCATGTTAGGGAAAACTTTTGTTCCTTTATCAGTTGTTTTCGGTTTTGAACTAGCAGAAATAAACTGCGAGTACTCGTTCGAGCTCATTACTATTGGTTGTATCTTGTATTAGTTGTTTTTGTATTTGTCTTTTTTATCGATCTCAAGTGTTAAACCCATTTCTATAGTTTGTTTTAGTGTTGCCTGCTGTAAACAAGGGTGGCACATAGGGAACCCTTTCGTAATTTCGTGTCGTCGGCGTTGTTCTCGTCCGCGTCCCACCCGTCGTGGTCGACGTCACTTGTTTTTACTCAGCTACTTATTTTAAAGCACTGAAAAATTTTTTTTACATTTTAACTTATCTTCAGAATAAAGTCAAGTATTGCAATATGTATTTGGTTTTCTAAGCAAATCTGTTTTAATTTTGGCAGCTGGTTTAACTTGACTGAACGAAGGGGATAACTGCTTATATTTCTCTGTTTACACTTTAAAACAAAACATAACTTCAATAAAAGCTACATAATTTTTTTTAACATTTTTGGATCATTCATTTTTCTTCATTTTTTGCTGGAAAATCATTATGCATTTTAGTCCATATTACCTTTGACATAAGATTGGAACCTGATCAGTTTCTTGTGTATATTTTTCTGAAATTCCAATCAAACATTTGTTGAAGGTTCTTCAGAATTTAAAATTATATTTTATATGTTTCATGTAACGATGAAGTAGGAGTTATATTTATGTGATAGCCTCATACTGCAAAGTTGGGACAGGCGACACACGTCTTTCGGAGAATACCCTAATCTAAGAATCTTTGTTCTGTCACACCGCTTTCCTGAGAGGATTGAGCTTACTAATAGGGCTAATCCCGCCACACACTTTATGTGCCCGTGTCAAGCTAAAGTCAAGTAATTGTCGTTGTTTATTTGTTTATTGTGTTTCGATTTTCGTTTTCCGAATAAATTTGGTCGATTGTTGAATTTCTTTAATATTTTCACATTTTGTATTTACGGGGTTTTGACTCTTACTTAATTACATTCACCCGGGTCAATTGTTGAAAGCCGTAAGGTGACCTGAATTGATAATTGTCTCTCTAACTGACCTTGATTTAGTTGTACATTGTGAATAGAATATATCTTGCCTTCAACTGAATCCAAAACAATAATCTTTCACAGGAAGAGAAGACGAAACAGCAGAATCAGAACAAGGTAAAGACACTCAGTTGGCAGCGAAAGGTGAAAACAAGGATGAAATTTTGGAAGCACAAAAACATAAGAATAAAACTGATGTAAAATTTCCCACGAAGGAAGACAAAGAGGAAAACACAGAAATACAAACATTGTTATCGAATATCGAAGAAACTCAAGTGATTCAGGACGAAGAGGAAGACCACTCACCAGCTCTCATATTTGACAATATACAGAGCGGAATGCATCCGGAAATGGACTCTTCCAGCGAAAATGACAAGAACAAAGTTGCTGAAGATACATCTGTCAAAGATAAATTAGATGAAAAAACAGAATCAAAACAGAAAGGAATTGAGACTGGTGAGTTTTCAACAGCCAGTATCATTCACTCAAGCAGCGAATCTGATAACGAAACAGAACAATATACCCTTACACTTCGAAGTAAACCTTTGGCTGACATCAAAGATAGATTAGATAAAAATAACAACATAGAATCAAGACCAAAAGGGATTGAACCTTATGCGTTCACAACAGCTAGTATCATGCACTCCAGTAGCGAATCTGATACCGATACAGAAGAATATACCGTTCCACTTCAAAGAAAGCATTTAGCTGAGTTTGAGGATGAAAGGAACACAAGAGATGTAGCAGACAAAGAAACTTTTAAGAATCTTGGAAAAGTTCCTGATTCAACAAATCTGCAGCACACTACTGCTTTAGAAGGAAGGGTAAAAAACCACACAATTGCGAATAACACAAGAGAAAATCCGGTTGAGGCCAGTTTAGATAACATTCATCTGATAGACATTACAAAAAGCAATGCTGTGTCAAAAGATAAATGTGCATCTCAAAAAAGTATAAAAATAGAATATAATGCTTTCAGCGATTCAGAAGATGATACGAAAAAAAGATTAAATAACAAACCAAACAAAACTAAGGGAACATCGCTATCAGCTAACAATGCAAGAGCGCCGACAAAGATAAGATCAGATCAAAATAGTGAAGGAAAGTCTGGAAATGTTAATGAAAAAAGCACAGTATTAGAAAGGAGAGAAAAACAGCAAGAGAATATTCAATTGCAATTTGCTACACAAGCACAGGAAGGAAACAAACTAAGCAGTACCACCGTAGAAAATACATTAGGAATGCCCGTGCCAGAAGAGTTTTTTGAAACTGAAGTAGCAACAACATACTCTTATGTAATTGGTGATCGCACATGGAACAACATGTGTAAAGAACAGAAAAAAAGATGCTTTAAAAGCGGGACATGGGAACATGTTGTGTCTAATGGTATAAGAAACATAAATCCTTATTGCGTTTACATGTTCAAATGGCATAAAGTATCAGTAGCAAAACCAAAATCACAAAAGAGCAAGTTTCCTTTATTTCGAGGGGAAGGAATATGCAAATTCAAAGACTGCAATAACAGATGCAGTTTTTCGATGGATGCTAAAAAATTTATGCAAGTAAAAGTCAGTCCGCATGTCAAGCACCATATTACTGAAAATCATGCCAGACCTGTACGAGGAATACAAAGACAAAGACTCAAAAAGCTATTTCAGTCTGGCAGAAAACCATACAAACAGTACTTAGAAGAAATGAAACAAACACCGTCAGATGTAAAAATTGCTGGTAACTTTTCAAATTTTGGCAATTCACCAAGAACATTTCAAGAGATTGCAACAGAATCGAGATACACCAACATACTAGACCAGAATGAATATGAAAGTTTGATCAAGCTGTCCACAGAAATGGAAGCAGAAATAGAGAGAAAAAAGGTTCATGGATTCATTCAGCATATATCTTGTAAACCACCATACGTTATGTACTGGACTGAAGATGGAATCAGAATATGGCATGACATGGCTAAAAATGGCATCGTGTATTGGGATGCCACAGGAACAGTTCTCAGTCATAGAACGGATAACTACAAATTTTATTATTACGAGTTAGCATGTTCAAATCCAGTACAAGGTCAGCCTATAATTCCAGTGTCAAGTATGATTTCATCGTTACATTCCACACCACTCATAAAATTCTGGGTAGGTGAGTTCAGGCGTGCAGAAAAAAAAATATTCGGACATGGAAACGTTGCAATACCCTACCAAGTTACGAGTGACAGGAGCATGGTTTTTATACAGTCTGCTCTATCAGAATTCAATTCCGAAAATCTAAACACTTTTCGAAGTAGGGCATACAGGATTGTGTCAGGAGGAGCAGAAGACAATGATTTGCAAGGGACTTTTCCGCATGCATGCCTCTCTCATGTAATGGGATCTTTCCGAAAGCTATCATTGGAATACTATAAGTCCAATTTTGAATTTGGTATGTTCATGTTCAGTGTTTTGCTGAACTCATCCACACTAGCTGACATAGAGGAGAGACTGCATGCTGTTTATTATGTCCTTTTGTCCAGATTCCTTGACTCCAAATGTTTGCACTTTTTAGATCTATTGCAGGTGAAAATGTCAAATATAAGTACTGATATAGACGAATTAAATAACATGTGCACAGACAGCCTGTACATAGGAGACCATTCCAATATGCAATTATTTGAAGAAAATGAAAACCCAGATTTCCTTACTGAAGAAGATTTTGCAATACGGTCCTCCAGCAACGAATTTTCATCTTTAGGAGCAAAAGTACTGCTAAAAGTTAGAGAAGAACTTCAAGAATCAAATGGGTCCAATTGTCCAGAAAACAAAAGATATTCTTCCACCATGCAAGAAAAACTACACAAATTGTTCATCCCAACAATTCCCATATGGTCAAACATTTTGCTGGGAGATCTTTCTAGACACGGAACGTCTAAGGTATACTCATCTTTTACAGCAAGGGATTCCATTGAACGTGGCAACACCAGAATTGAAAAAAGATTCCAAATTTTGAAAGATATCGAACTAGAAGGTCGAACCATCAAAAGACTAGATGAACTATCTGTGCGATTAAAAAATCATATCACAGCTGTACAGGAATTAGCCGTACTTAAGTACATTAAAACCACGAGGAAAGGTCGAAGCGCCAGAACAATAGAGGAAACATGGGACAAGAAGAAACCCTCCAAAAAACAGAACCAGTTGGTTGGCAAATATCAAACAGGTGCAACACAAGAAAAACTGAAGGTTTTTGTGAAGAAAAGTACAACCGGGAGTAGATCGACTGTATCTTTGCCGAAAGTAGAAAAAACAGATGGTAACCAAAACAATGAAAATAAAAAGGAAGCAGGCTCAAAAGTTCCCGATGACCCTAAAACAGTCCTGTTTATGGAAGATGTTAGGTTATCAAACACTAAGCTCACTTTATCCAACAGTGTCTATCTTAATGAAATATACTCCAGAAAAATCCTTGAGCAAAACAATGTAAATTACCTACAAGAAGTACATACGTCCATCACAGGACTGGAAAACCTTGGAAACTCTTGTTGGTTTAACTCTGTAGTACAGTTGTACCGTCATTCAAAGTTTATGAGAAATGTTAATGAACAATTCAACACATCTCTGTCATACGAAGAGAACTTACGAAGTGTACTCGATGTTTTCGACAAGGTTGGAAAAGGAATGGAAGTAAAAACATACGATATTCAACTGGCACTTAATGACCTTCACACTATATATGGCTTGAATAGTACCCAACAAAATGACGCTCATGAATTTGTAGTCACAGCTATGGAACATTTTATGCATCAATTTGGAGAGGACTGTCTTTTAAAGGTATTTCTCTTTTAATGCAAATACTTAATATGTATGTCGGAAATCGATAAGCGGTACACCACTTGAATCATAAATATTCATGATATTGTTATCATTCAAACATTAACAAATTACTATCTTTTAACATATGCCGATGTCCAAATAAAAAAATCGTCAGCTTGTCATTGATTAACTTCAGATCAAAGTTTAATTAAAATACACAAACGTTAATTGTCAAAACTATCTGGAAACAACATTTAACTCCCCAAGTACAGACTTTCTCTGCAAGTGAAATATAAGCTAAGTATTCGAAAACATATACTAGTATATGATTTTAGAAATGTTTTCACATACTATTAGTTTTTATTAGAAGCAAGCTTAAAAGCCTATTAAATCCACCTGTCAGTGTGCATCAAAGTCGATCAAATGGAAAAACTGTTAATTGTGTTTAATATGAGACATAGGACCATATATAGATGTATCACATTAAGGAGGCATCTAGTATCAGTTTTGTCTTCGCAACCCATGCTAGCAAAATTTAATTTTAAGATAATATGAGAAAAGAGATCATACATCTGAAATAAATTGTTTCATTGTGACCTCTATTTTAGGCTTCCATGACTTCGGTTAAAATTCATGTAATAGGTACTGTTTGACATGAACTTAAGTATTTCTTATGGAGAGAGATATTTCAAAGTTAAACAGTATGGAATAAGTCAGAGTGGCGTATATTTTATGCTTATTAAAATATACATCTTTTAAATTATCTATGATACTTTTATACGTAAAGTTATGCAGTCAATGGAATTGAGCTTAATGATGAGGCAAGCACCCAATATGCATATTAATTTGCATCTGTTCTCTAGCTGAGCGACAAATGTGGCTCATTCTCCATCGACATGCGTCGTCCATAACCGTCGTAAGCGTCGTCGTACAGCAGGTCACGCTCTCTTATCTCCAACTCCTTCTAAACATTATGTTGTAATTTAACCAAAATTACAAAAAATTTTATTAAAGTAAATAGTATACTTGTGATACTCCTATTATTTTTGCCATCATATTAATGTCTGCAGTTTCCATAAGTAATACAGGGTATTTCATGTTACCTTAAGGAAGTATCTTATCTGCCTTCTCACAGATGCTTCTTTTAAGTGTTATTTGTGCATCTCCATAATTTACTTTTTCGATCAAATAAGTTGTTGGTTATTTTATTCTAACATAAATGTCCTCATCTTTTCATAAAGTCTTCTTTCTTATCCATTTCATTACAAGTAGAATTTAACATAATTTGCGAGAACCATTTTATGTATTATACATAAGATCACCTGGACAACGGTTACTCACTCGTCCAGTCGTCCGTCTTTTAAATTTTCACATTTTAATCTGAAACCAGCGTGCCAAATAAAACAAACTTGGAAGATAAGTATCTATAACTTTTTATACAATTTTCTCGTTTCGTCTCGACCAGTCAACAAACATATTCGATTATTTTGTATAGAAAGAAATCTTCTCTGAATCCGTTTTGCCATATAAACTGATAATTGACGGGAAGCATCTATGAGAGTCCTTTATCAAATTTCCACACTTCGTCACCATCCATAAACAATCATGGTCGCCATGATCGATTCTTGTTTCTGATTGACTGATATAGAAAAAGATCTTCTCCTCTAAAATACTCAACCATTAGAATTGTTTCAACCAAACTTTCACAGACAGTTTAATTTGTGACTATTTGATAACGATGAAAAAACAGATAGTGTAACCTGATTATGCAGTATATTTTCATCCACTGTCTCAAAAGACAATAACAATCTTGTAGCAGGGACACATGTCTTCACTGGAAGACTCAATTCAACGTTTTCAGGCCATGTTTATAATATAAACATACAATTCACTGTTTAAAATATGACTATCTATACATACAATCCACTTTCTAAAATATGACTACAGCAGGAAAAGTAAACAGTTTTGGTTTTTTCCTTTCAGTTCAGTCTGTAAATTTACTAAATGGGTGATCGCATTATTTGAAAAAAATACCTTTTCTCTGCCATGTTATCTTTTCTACTTCAAAAATGTTATAAAAGATAAACGACCCGGCACTTTGAATTTCACAAAACATGCTTTGATTAAGGGAAGCCAACAATCATTTTACTGGTCATATATATACAACGCATGTATACTCAATAATATATACTTCAGTGTTTTCATTTTAATGATCAAAAATTATAAAATTTACATGCCCTGCCATGTTACAAAAATATAAAAATAATATAGAAAAGGTAATATTTAAATAATTTAGGTCAAGGAGTCTTATGTATGTACAGTGTGCGGAGTGAGAGGGGAAGTGAACGAGCAGGTTTACAGTGACATTCAGTTAGCAGTACCTCATGATCTTCCATCATATGAAGGGATACAGGTGAGCTTTTGGTAAAATGTTGTTTTATAGCAGCCACAGTTTATTGATGAACGAATAAAAGTCAAAGCGCGTGTAATTCGTCCAATATTCAGTTTATTTTATAGTTAAATCCTGGTCGTTTTCATTACCCAATATTAGAAATATTAATTAGTTATTCTTAACAAACGAAATAAACTGTGACTAGAGTATTATTCATTTGAAGGTCAGCCAATCATCATTTATGGTTTATATTACATTTATATGTAATATCAGATGGTCGTTTGTAAAATTATGGAAAACTCTTAAATCTAGTTGTTATTGAGTAAAGTCTAGGATTTTGAAGGGATTCGTAATTCAAAGTACAGACAAAGTCCAAAGAACAAATAGAACAAGACCAAAACAACATAAATACAAAACTAAAAAAGGAAACACAGGGACTTCACCAAAAATCTGAGAGTAGAATCAGGCGCTACGGAAGACAAGGAAATCTTTGCATCCTGCAGCACACCAGCCATGTTGTCCAATCATGTCATTTTTGAGAAAAAGAAATCCATTGCGAGGGAACTGGTCTTCTCTTATCTGAGAAATGATATTGTCTTAACAGTCAACCAAATCATGATAACGTCCATAAGACTTTTAGAGTGGTGATTGTACCTTTGGAGCGACTTATCCCTGATTGAGCAGATTTTGTGTCAAGAGCCGGGCACTATCTATGAAGTCGCTACCTATGTAACAAGCTCCGGAGTAAGGAATGAGCTACGAACTATACAGCCTGCGCTTTTTGAATTTTGCCACTCACAAATGGAAGTTTGACGATTGAATATTTTTTATGAATTCCGCGCTTCTTCGAAAACAATATCAAAACATATTTGGGTGTTTCAGATATTTGAAGTTGGTGCGAATTTTTAACAATATTTAGATAAAATAAATCTTATTTCCTACTTTAAACAATTTTGATGCATATGCGGAAGGCCCCGTTTATGTGCCATGAACTTTAGATTCCCAATCTTCGTAACCCGGGATGCATCCGTAATTTGTATGTTTTTTGTAAGAGTTGAATCCCATGTAGAAAGGTATCTCAATATAGCTGTAACGATAGAAAACCTTATATTGCTATTTTTAGAAAAATCCACAATATTTACAGAGAAAAAAAGTCTAATACGCATTAATAAATCTAATAAAAAGATTGATTTTTCCTTTGAATTTTAAATGAAATAAAATTTAAAAAAATAAAAAACCCTTATTTCAACATTGCAGTTATGTTGCTATACCGTCCTATTTGGGAGACAACACTTATAATCCAGAGATATGAAAAGGGCGAAATTATCAATTCAGCTCATTGTATATAATAATATGAGCTGTATTGATAAATTCGGCCTTTTCATATCTTGATATTGTTAAATATCAAGCAAGTAAGAATTCTATTGATTTTGGGGAAAATCCATTAAAGGTCAAGGTCACAGTCGCGAAAAATACTTAAAAGTTTTAAAATAAGGTTTCCGATGATAAATCCAAAAGTTTACATCAGATTCAAATGAAGCTCTAGGATATTAATGTCATATATACTAGTCAAAAAAAGAAACGTTACGTCCCTATGTATTTTCAATAGACTTTCAACTTTCAATGACTGTAACT
>JAULBM010317533.1:0-13739 GCA_032357055.1 Geukensia granosissima | reverse complement strand
AGGTAAACTCAATTTGCGACAGTAAAATCTACGATTTACGTCCTCAAAGCTTAAAATACAATACAGTTATCTCCTAATTACAACTGCTTCGGAGTTGAATCGGAAGATACTAATTCTGAATATTACTTATACTATGGTTATAACAAAAACATTAAAGTTTTATTTTCACCATACGTAATGTTTTTAGAAGGTATCACAACAGTATAGATAGATTGTAGTCACACACCTGATGTGATACATGCCATAAAGTCCTTATTTTTTTCATACAAGGAGAACAGTGGAAGACACTTAGAAATGTATGCAATTAAAAGCTAATTCATTCCTTATAATTTGGTATTCTGCTTATATGAATATTTACAAATAAAGTTTTCATGGCATGTATTAATTCAGGTCCATGTCTTCCATCAATTTTGACCGTTTAGCTAGCTTAAAATTCATTCTGAGCTGACAAACAACACAAATTTTCACTCCTATACAAACTTCCTTCTCTTATCCAAGAAATTTACAAATATAATGTTTTAATGTTACTAAACAGTTATAGAAATGTCAGAGTATGAAGTTTTAAGGATAACAGCTTGACAGTTATTTTTTCCACTATTTCTACTATTTGTATGTTTGCATTCATAGTAAGCGAGATCACTGAGCTGAATTTAATTACACAATCTCTCTCTTTTTCTCTACGAAACATCAAATTCTTAATAATGTGCAAATTTAGAAATCCAGTGCAATGCAAAAATTTGCCTATAGGGCATATTAAATCTCTAACTGAAACAATAGCTCTCTTTCTCTTTCTCTCTTGATGATCAATCAACAAGTAAAATTCATTACAAAAGCTATCAACTCCACTACTAAATTTAACTCCCTCTCTCTCCCATTTCAAAAGCCAAAAAATTACAATTAATACAACTAATCCTGGAGAAAATCAAACTGTTTCCAAAACAATATAATATCCTTTATAATTAATTTAATAAACAGGTCAATAAAATAAACAGATTTTACAAATGGACTGCATAACAAATTTACTATTTCCAATTTGCATTTTTAATGACACCTGCACACAGGGAGAATCATGTTAACAATAATATTCAGAATTTTAGTAGTGTAAAAATGTTAAAATGCATTTTTCAATCACTAAAAATATTAAAAACCCTAAAAACCAGAAGGCTGAATTTTTTTCAAACACAAATGAATTTCATACAACTCTCCTCCTATTTCATCACACAACACTTCTTCTCTAAACAAACATACATTATTCTAATTAAAGCATATTAAGATGTCAAAAGGGAATCAATAATTACATAAATAGGAACTTTGCACATTCCTTCTCAACCAACATAGCCATTTTGAACTGTTGGCAATTAAGTGAGGAAATAAACAGATTTTTGAGAAAAAAAGAGCAAAATTTCATTCTGATCTCTATCAGTCTCCCTCATTTATCCAATAAATTATTCACAAGCAATGCAAAAGTGGGCAAAAAGGGAAACCAAATTCAACAAAATGAAAACAGCCAATTTCAAAGCATATGTTTTAGTTTACTTATTTAATGTATTGTATTGCACAAATATTGCAACAACTTTTTGTTACCTCAGTAGAAGTTCTTAAACCTTTTGCAATATTTTGCAAATAGTTGAAATATTCCATTACACATATTACCAAACCATAAAATGAAAAGATATGCACATAACATTTTATGAATATTTTCATTGTTTTGGTGGTAACATTACTGTATATAAATTTCAATATCTATTCATCCAGTCTCTAAAATTGCCTCTATCATTTTAAAACACCTTTAATCAATCAGTTTTCTTTTTTGCTCTTTTATAACAATAGTTAAACATTTAAATCAAAGCTACTGAAGTGAGAATAATTACTCATCTTTATAAGGTTACTACAAATATAACTCAAATTTAAATGTCCACTGCTGTTAGAAAAGAGCTGTTGTTTTTAAAGAGCTGAAAGAAAAATTGATAGCTGATTTAGTAATTGGTATTGCGTACAGTAACAATGTTTCCACTATAAATAATGCAACATACTAAACATTAGATATTGAACCAAACACTATCAGCATGCAAACAATCTAGTTCATTTGAGCAAATGTTGAAATCACATTATCAGTTTGTACGGTCCTTTATATTCAAATGAATTTGTAACATGAAATAAAGTTTCACAAACAAGTCAGGATTAATTTCAGAGAATAGCCATGCAAATTTAACAAGTGGTTTCATATACCGGGTAATTGAAATAGTAATTTTTAACAGGATATAACCTTATGATGACATCCTTGATAAGCACATATATGTACATATATTTACTTAATTAAAGCATGTGTTTGACTGATCTCATAAATACATCTAATTAATTGCAGCACAACAGCCATTTAAAGTTTAAATAATTAACATTTGTATGCTATTTTATTTATTTGTCAAGTTTGACTTTTTACACTCTACTACCACTTACCATTGAATTTGTACAATAAATTTCATTGTATTCCCTCTCTATTTTCAAATCAATCCCAGAAGGCCACTACAAGGTTATGTTTAGATTCTCATTTACCTAAACCCCAAAAATGGGTGGCCAGTCAAATTTTGTGTTTTATTTTTTATTTTGTTCAAGCGAGGTACATTTGGTCAATCCTAATTTTAATGACCAGAAATCTGTGTAAATTTGTTAAAGCTTTTGTGTAGTTGGTGAGGAAAAAAGGAATTTTGAAAAACTTGGTACCAGGCAAACGTTTCACAAAAGTTTGTAAAAGTTACAAGTTACAACTTACAAATGCAATACAGGACTAAAAAGTTATCACTTTTTGAGAACATTTACAAGACACTCATAACTTGCAAAAAAAATTCTCCTAGAGGGATAACATAAATGAAAAATCTGGGGCAGCTGGGACGGGAAGAAATGAAAGACTAAACTTTAACTTGGAATGGCCTAATCTTTATGGAAATATACTCACTATCTTTAACCAGATAAAAAGGAAATACATGCTTTGTGACTTTTACAGCAATCTTAAAATTAACAGTCATATTGCTAATTTTAAACTATATGATAAATAAACAACAGATGGTATCCCTTACTTAAGTTTGGTGAAACATCGACTGCAAAATGCCATACAAGGCTACGACTTTAATTTATGCACTCTGACTTTAAAAGTAACATGTTTTTTTTTTCGATAGCTAACATATAATGAATGCTGAATTGCTTGTACCTATTAGTTACTGGCAATCCTTTAAAGAAAAAAAGAACAAATAAAAAATATGAAAATAAATAAACATGCACCTGAAATATGAATTTCTAAATAAGACAATAAGATTTATCAATGCATCAATCCAACATTTGATGCACAAATGGTCACTTTTGCTGCAAAAAAAGATATGTTAATAAATCACCTATAGATAAACACAATAGCTGTTTTTAATTACAATGATATGTGAAGCTCTAAAAGGATAAACTTAAACAATGAAAACAAAACCAAATATATACAAGAATATAAACCATTGATGAGGTTTAATTCCGTATAATATTACAGGACTATGGCAGATAAAAAGTCAATTCTCTTGACTCGTTATCATGAATATTGACAAAAAACATTCATCTCCTCCTAAAATCCCAATTTAAACTGGTATCACCAATAAACATAATTTTAATTCTAATAATTTCATCATTGCAGACATAAACATTTCATTACAAGATATCTGTACATCTTTTGAATAAGATTTCTTTTTAATTATCAATGGCAAGAACAACAGAGAAACGGCACTATTATTGATGAATGATTTCCCACTGAGATATTGCAGAGCACAAGATTATGAAAACCACCAATATTCCAGCAACAATGTATGAAATAAAGCAGATACCTTGAAACATCAATGATGTTTAGTAGGCTATAATAAAAAAATACCTTCCTATATAATGAATTTCTGTTCCTCAGCCAAGCTACCCGTTTTTTTTTTAGCATTTAATACAATTTCTTGTGAATTACATAGCGCACATAAACAAGTTTATATTCCACCGAGCCATTAGATATGTTTATCAATTCAAACTACGAGATTCATGGTATGTCTTCAATAATGACAAGAATTAAGTAATTCACATGAAATTTCTTGAAGTAACAAAACCAATTCACAATTTTTCATAAAGGTTCTCCAAACAGTTTTATTTTTATCTCCCAGGCAATTTTACTGGTTTGTGACCGGGCAGATCTAACAGCATAAATACAGGTGAGTGACATTTGGTTCTAATCATTCAAAAGTTCACTTGTCCAAACCAAAGAATGATCAACCAATCAAAAGCCCTCTACCAAAGGTCAACTAGGTGAGATCTAATTGGTACAATTAGATCTCCCACAACAAACATATCGAGAAATGTTCAAGGGAGATTTTTTTTTACTGAGACTTGAAAAAAATATGAATTGGTTTTCTGCAAACATTTACAACAGTTTAAAAGGCTTCTCACATTTTACCTACATGTAAATCAACTATCCATGTTATGTTTGTACAACATATAAAGAAAAAAATGCATTCCTTTTTGTTGTTTATTAAAATGTTTGGATGTTTTAACATGATGACTCATCAAAAATTCTTTTCACCTTTGATGAGATGACCAGGCCAAAAACTCAAGTTTTGTAAAATAACTTTCATTATTAAGTTTTGTCATTTTTGCAAAATGGTTTTTCAATCTAAAAAAACATTCTTACTGTGTAATCAAATTCATAGTCTAATTATGAAGGAATGCATAGAATGCTATTAAACTTTTCAGCTGTATTGACAGTTTTAATTTTAACAGCATTGGAATATAACTTTAGCAGCATACAAAATTTGGTTTTTATTTACATTAAATTTTGGGCAAGTCCAGCAGTATTTGAGTCAAGAAGTACTTATAAGTGTTTTGTGGTGTTAACTTTTTAAAGACTCTTAAAAAAATATATTTTTGATATTTGAATGACAAACCTATTTGTATGCCACTTGTGAACATTTTCATTGTATCTAATTACAGTTGTTTCATTTATTGTGATGCTTTAACATGCCAGTTTTGTCTCAGAGGACAATTCTGATATTTCAATGTTCATTACTTTCTGAAAAAAAACTCTCATTTTAGATGCAATGTGAAACTTACCTTTGTTTTTTTCCTTTCATTTTATTTTCATGCACTTAACCATTTAATTTCTTAATCACAGCAATTTCCAGAGGGGAGCAGCCCCAGTTTGATAAATCGTGTATCCAGTAATTTATGCAGCTTGAAACTACAATTTCATCATTTATTTTCAGCAGTTTTTATTTTGTATTGTAGAAAGCCTCCCATGCTGAGCATTTGAGAAAACTAGTAATTAACTGACATGTCATGTCAAATTATAATCAATGGTTTAGTTTGGACTCTTGTTTATTTTAATTTTTTTTGTTTCTGATGTCTGTGCTTATTAATTGCAATTGTATTTTTAACTAGATTTCCAACATTTTGTCCTGAATATGCATGATGAGATAACTGATTTTTTTATTATTTGTCACACAACTTACATCTGTATTGCACCAATTCTATTACATATAAAACTTCTTAGGTTTAAATAAATTTGAACACTTATCCAGTATAAAGTAGGTTCATTAAATTTACAGTTTGGCACTAAAATAAAATTTTTTCCAACATTAATGGAGCCAAATAGTTTGAAATGGTCTTTGGTTGAATTTATTTAGTGTAAATTTATAGCACTTGACTCATATTTCCTTGATAGTTTAAGTGTTCAAATCCAATAGGAGTAACAGTTACTTCATGTAAAATGTGAGAAGCAATGAAAATTGGTCATATGTTTTCTAAATGTCAGTTGTTGAAATATTTATTTATCATTTCATACTTGTATGCAATTCTTTGAATTGGAAACAAAGACAAGACTAAACTTAAATACTGTAAATAAAAAAAAAGTTTTGTTTTTGCTGCAAAAAAAGAAGAGTGGGTGACAATTGCATTAAAGCCTTAAAAAATTGTTTTGTTTTCCATTTTTTGAATCAACCCCCATTTTTTATACCCCAAGCTAAAAGTTATTATTGCCATTTTTAAAAATAAAAATTAAAAACCTAATAGACCCTTGCATTTTTTCTTAATTTCCAAAAAGGAAGATGCTTTTCCCAAAGTTCAACTATAACAGAAAGACTATCACCACTTGTTTTTTCCTAAAGCCAAAAATGAAGGATAATTTCATAGATTTGCAAAGACTGTGTAAATGTCAAATATCTTGGTGATGGTAATAACCGATGCATTCCAGAAGGTTACAGACTGAATTTTAGGAATTTGTGAAAAGCAAAAGATTATCAAAAACAGGTCAAAGACTTGCCAGAGTAAATACATGCATCAATTTACAGTAGTCAAAAATTTTTAAATATTGTTAACAATCAGCATAAATATTATTATTTCAGGGAAAACATATGACAAATTTCCAGCAATCTGAAACAAAAATAACATTAGCACAGATTATGCATTGCACATGTAAAACTTAACAAAAAATATAAATATATATAATTGATATAAAAAAAAATGTAAATGCTTATAAAAATTGTAAAAAATGTATAAAATACTTTTTCCATAAAAAATTAAAACAGAAAATATTGCACTTCTGTGTAAATTTGGTATAAAAATAACAATATATCTTTATGAGACTTTGGTCAAAACAAAATTATTGGGCAACTGCTATCATCATATTGAACTTTCACTCTAGATACATTAATTTTACAACATTTTTACTAAATAAGATATCAAATTTCTCAAGAAATTTAGATTCAAAATTTGAAAAAAAAGTTTTTATGCAAATACTGCACAATACTTAAATTTGTTATGTAACTGTTTAAATAGTTTCAATAGCTGACCTTTTCTTTAAAATTCTGTTAAATTTCTCTTCAAATATTCATTTAGGTTCATGTTTTTAGAAATCACTTATTTTGAAAAATTTAATAAAAAGATACATGTGTACCAAAATGAAAACTATATGAAATTATTTTTCAATTTAAGGTCAAATGAACATTTGTTTATTTTAGTTCCTATTTATATAATCTTCAATAAAAGTACATTAACTATAATGATTTTAGCAAAAGACATTGCAGTTGCCCATGTAGATCGCAGTAAACAAATATTTGTCTCCTAACAGGAATTTTCAAATGAAATAATTAACAATTTAATCCTTCCCAACAAAGAATTCTTCAAAATCAACAGATTGTCTCCAAACCAAACACTTTCTTTTAAATATTTTGTGCAGAAACAAAAATTCTTCGATGAGATTTTCAATTCAGCAAATCCTGTAAAAGAAATATAAGCATTTTAGATTCTATTTTAACTTTTTGAAGACTTAATTATTTATTTTAACCATAATGTAGCTAGCTAATTTTAAAATTAAAACAAGTTAATAACTAGTCAACTTACCTGTCTTTCAATTTTTTTCTGGTTTAGAATGACCTTGATTTCTTCCTCGTGTGAAAAGAGAACTTTCATACTACATGTAAAAAGAGAAATGTTTGGGTGTTTTCTGCTAATAATAGATTTATAATGTATGTAAATAATGAAGAAAGAGCACTTCAGTACAATTCTAAATAGCAAAGTGCTCCATCTTTTATTTAAATATCTTATCATATATGAGCCCCAATGTTGTTTCTATGGTTACCTTAATGTCTTCTGCTGCTGTATTCTCTTTCTCTTTCTCTGTCCCGATCCCGATCTCTGTCAGATCTGTGTGATGATCGTGATGATTCTGACTCGTAGTGACGGTCCCTATCCCTACTCCTTTCTCTGTACTCCCCACGGTCTCTACTCCTTGATCTGTGACTCCTGCTTCTCCTTTCCTTTTCACGCTCTCTCTCACGGGATCTTGACCTTCGTGCACTACTCCTAAAGACAAATTATTTATATAAGTTTTTTGAAAGACAAAATGACTACACCAATATATGCAAATATTATAACAAAATCAGAAAACACATTTTAAGCTAAAAAAAAGGTATATTTCATCTACCAAACCATTCCTAAAATTTAACTATTTTACTGGGTTTTTTGATACATTTAGATTAACTTTGAACTATTTATAGTACATCTTGTCTTTTCATTTATGAAATTTTAAAAAGAAAGCATTTTAAAATATCAAATCAATCTAAATATCATGAGCTGAGAAAACTTTTGACAAAATTTTACAGCGTGGAAATTCAATCAATGTCTCTGCAAACAGAAAGTAGACATATGTTGAACCTGAAAGGGCAGATGCAGTACTACTCACCCTGATAATGCTTCAGACCAAATATTGAATCAATCCCATCTTCACAACCTGAGAAATGTTTGATGAAAATTGACAAACACAGACGGATAAGGGAGGGTAAAACTAAATGCCCCGTCACCTTAAGCTGGGGGTCATCAAAATCTTAATCATGAAATTCAACATAGAGAAAATGTGTCCATGGGGCACAGATCTCAATCTCAGGAAGTTGACAAATGACTGTAATTAATTCTGTTTAATTCACAAGTACAGATTTTTATACAATATTATAATTCACAAGTACAGATTTTTATACAATATTATAACATATACATATCTTTTTGATCTTTTAATTTTAAAATGAAGAATAAACTTGGACATACTTACTTTGAACCATATGATTTCTCCTCTATACCATGTAGAGTATCTTGTAGAGAGCTGATGAGAATTTTACACCGATCGTCACTGGCAATCTTTGACTGTTTGATCAGAGAAATGGCTGTAACTAATGTCTCTATTGCACTTGCAAATTCACCTATAACACAAATTTTACACTAATATACTTAATTTTTTTTTAACAAATACCATATGGTTTTTTACTATAAAGTGAGAACTTTTTCTTTAGAATGAATGTTTTTGACATACATATGGGGAAAATGAAAATAACACCTATATCTACATTGACTTAATGTCCAAACAATACAGAAATACCCCTTTCAAAAAAAAAATTCTAGCAATACACAGATCTTTAAAGATTTTGATTGACCAGAATAAAATTAACAATTAAATTAACTTCAACTGAAAGCTGTATCAGGCCAGATAAAACATGAGGTAGAAATAGGCAAGCAAAGACTGATTTAGTAGAAACCATGACTTTAAAAATATAATCAATTGCAAACAAGTTTAATTCAGCTTTAAAGTGGGTAATGATTAAATAAGAAGTATTATGTCAGGGGTTGTGGCTAAAGTGGCTGAGATTTTTAAGAGGAAAAATCCCACACTTTAAAAATGTTTTATTGACCATAAAATCAAAACTTTCTGGTGGATATGCGAGGATTACTTGAAATACAAGTTGTTAATTGTTGAATAAGTTTTGTGAATTTCTTTATGCTGTATGTACATTTCAAGGAGTAACTTCTTATCAGTAGCAACAGAACCAAAACATAAGAAGTCCAAGATCCAAAGAAGTATAAACTCCAAACCAATCAAAATAAGATGACAAATCTCATTTTGATAATATTTTATAGTTTTACCTGCACTTGCATCTTGAACAGCCCGAGATATAGCACTACTTGAAACTGTTTTATTTCTCTGGAAAATT
Source organism: Geukensia granosissima (assembly GCA_032357055.1). Classification (NCBI taxonomy): domain Eukaryota; kingdom Metazoa; phylum Mollusca; class Bivalvia; order Mytilida; family Mytilidae; genus Geukensia; species Geukensia granosissima. Next base: position 4,203 of record JAULBM010317533.1, on the reverse strand, counting down.
TCTTCAAATTCTTGTTCACTAAGAGCAGGGGAAACTGCTTCTGATCTGAAAAACACATTAGAATGATTTTTTTTATTAATGTTAAGTTGGTGCTGCAGAACTATAGGATTTTTGGTTTGGGATGTCCCTTGTTTGGAAAAATCCACACATGTGTCAACTAATAGATTTCCCCAGAAAATAAGACATCACAAAAGCAAAAAGATCTGATAGTGCAGTAGAGACACCAAAAATAAGTCATCAGAGGGCAGATTCCATTCAAAGAACCACATTCATTTTTTATCATGTAAAAATATTCCATTTTGATGTGCTGAAATTTCTCTATGGATGCTGATTCTTATTTTTAAGACAAATTGTCACAATAATTACAAATTCTGAAATGCTTACATATTTGAATCTGTTAACAAAGAAACACCAAATTATGAAATCAGGAAATTAAAGCAGTTATTATTCAAGAAGCATTCGCTGTTTTCCATTGATTGATTGTTTTATTGACTATATGTTGCTTAACATACAGCATCAAATATTTATGCATATTCAAGACGAGAGCATATTAACAATGATGATGAATGAATTCTGCTTTGCAATAGACCAACATGCTGAGCAAGATTTCTTATGTGTTATGTCACAAAAGCAACAGTCAGCAAGAAGACATGCCACTTTACCTAGACACATTATTCTGACTCTGGGCCTACTAGTCCATGCTCTCAGTACTTAGCGGATAAGCCACAAATACCAATTTTGATGTCTTTGGTTTGACCCAGCCAGGGATTGAACCCACAACCATCAGCTCTAGAGGAGAGCATGCTTACCATTACACCACTGAAAAGTCTAATTGTTGTTCAAACTCAACCCTCTAATGACAATAAATTAATACATTTTTAAAACAACCAGAAAATCAGTCCATAAGTGGTACTTACTGCTCCCATTCATCTGTAAGATTAAAATATTTAAAAGATTACTATCTGTTAAAACAGTTATTCAACAACTTACCTTTCTGGAGGGGGTCTTGAGTAGTGATCTGGGGGTCTGCCATAAGGATCTGCAGGATATGACACAGGTGGGGGTCTGCCATATGGATCCCCAGGATGCATGGGCTACAATTAAGAGAAGTAAATATGGTGTTTGTAAGGAAGTTGGGGACGATGTCTAGATCAAGATTATTCTAGCTAGCTTAAATTGAAATGTTTATGTTGACAAAAAAAAGGATAAGTTCTGTATAAAGCAGTTATCTTGCAGAAATATTTAGCAATAATTTAAATTCTAATCTCATTAAAATAAGGACTTCTTAATTTCTTGTATTGCACATGGTAGATGTCCTACCTGCTAGATTTGCCTGCCTATTTCAGTTTGTTCAATATGAGTACATCATTTTACAATGTTCTTGGCATTCCTAAATTATGGTTCTAATGCAAAAGATTTAAATTAGCAAATCATCTATACCTTAACAACATTGGTAATCTTAACCTTTTCATAAAAAAAAATACCAAAAGTTACACTAGAACAATGAATTTCCTTTCAGGGACCACCAAAATGACTACTTCATATAAAATAGGATAATTTAAAATTCATTATTAAAATCATGAAAATTGTAATGTATTTTTATTTTATTGAATTTATTCTATTTTATTGTCTTCTTGGCATTCTAGTTAAGCTTGGTTGACATTTTAATTAATTCCTGTGGGAAAAACTGAAATAGATAGATTTGGCAAAAAAAACCAATTTTTAAAAACTTTGAGAAAATCATTTCATATTTCCTACACAAGAGTTCTTAACATTTCCTCATCAAAATTTTATTCCAACAATTCAGTGCAAGCAGTCCTCAATTCCATCACCATAATCTTTTATTTTTTCTTTCAAAATTTATATTCCCAAACTTTATATTCACATTAAATCCATAACAACAATCTTTTGTCAGTGGGTTTCAAAAAGCAGAATTTCAATTTTTGTACTTTTCATAAATCAGTCTTTCGACATAAAATATAATTCATTGCAAATAATCAGAGAAGAATGCAAAAATCCCTCATCATATTTGAAATTCTTTTTTCCTCTCATTTTATACTGTACAATTTAAAAATAAGTCTCCAGAAGACTTAGAATAATAACTATAGGCTGCCTTCCAAGTAGCCGGCAACACAAGTATTCTGTTTGTGTATTGTCATGCAGATTGTTTAGGAAGTAACATCAGAAGAAACTTACTGCCACAGCTGGTGGAGGTGCTCCATGTGGCGGAGGAAAGAATGCTGGATTAACATGTGGTGCTGGTGCTGTAGGGTGCCCTGGAGGTGGCACTGATATTGGTGGCTGTGTTGGTGGCATTCCTATAATAAAATAACCAATGTTTAACATGTAAAACCATTTTTTTTTCTTTTTCATGCTCAAGACTTTATTTTAACATACAGGGTTCAAAAGTCACATCAATTCAAGTAATCACTCTCACTGCTATACAAAAACAAGCACATGAATTAAGAATGAAATGATATGTTTTTTCTGCACACTCATTACCACACCCTCCCTGTTTCCCCCGTCTTAAAATACGGTAGCTGCCCCATCTAAATCAGCAGAGAGTGCCTTCCCTGGGTACACTGTTTGTTTATACAGAACAACTCTGAACAACTGCTGTATTTGGAAATCTATTAAATTATGAATTTATTAAGACAAATAACCAGACCTGAATTTGCCGACATAAAAATAAAGCAGAAATGGGTTACCGGAAGCTTAATTCTATGTGTAATAAAGGACGCAATACAGGTAAATCCCAGTTTTGAAAAGCGGAATTCCGCTTTAAAGCGGAAAAAAATCAGGTCTGAAATAACAAACATTTTTTTATTTAAAATTCAGATTTTTTTTAAATGAAAATCTTTTTTGGACTAATGTTTTGGCCGCTAGGTTATAATACAGAAGAGCGCTTTGTATGCAGATGAATTTGCTAAAAATGGAAATTATTGGTTGCTGTCTTTCCAACATTTATTCCATATCTTTTATTTCTATAATTTATAAAATTTTTAACATTAACACAATTTAACATTTTCCCTATTTTGCCAGCCACTAAAAATAGCCTAAAAAGCAGACTGGAAGCAAAACACCAGCATGAAAATATAATCCTTATGGAAAAATGGGACTGTAAAGTGTCCACTACATAAATTTTAACATCTGTGAACCTTACAAATGATGCAATTTATAGAAAATTCTATCCTTCTTAACAAGGATGTGATTTGGACATTTCCTGACCCATGGAATTTACTTGAAATTGCCTAGCATATGTATATTAAAGCAGCAGTTTTTATAGAATTCGTGCAATATCGATGTTGACATGATACATGGTGTGGAAAAACTCATCAATCTGAAGTTTATTATACGATAACAGCTGTTTCTCAGTCAAGGCTTGTACTGTTGAGAAAATTCTAATTTCACATCTCTAAGAAATCAACTTAAACATGAGCAATAACTCTTGCAAATGGTTCTTTTCATGTAATTTTTATCTCATAATTAAATGGCTCAAATGGCCAACAAAGGCTGGTTATGTATATAGGAACAGTCCCAGACTTCATAAAACAATTTCAAGTTCGGTGGGATTTTGATATGGATGAATCACCTTCGGCAAGATTTTTATATGGACTGATATTTAATAACATATGGAAATGAATTAAGACAGGATTTGACCCACAGAAATCAACCGATCCACAAAAGAATCACATCCATGTTCTAAACTCAATAAAAATGTAGATAGACATAGATGTAAGAATACTTATAACAGCACATTTGATGATCATGGACGGTGATAGCATCATTAGAGAGAATTGCAAAAGTCATTTTTACCTGGAGGTGGTATTCTTGCTCCAGGTGGGGGGACTGGCTGTGGTGGAGGTCCAGTTGGGGGATATACTGTAAAGTGAAAAATCTGCAGTTAAAATCACTATAATATAGAATTAAAACATGTAAGTTAATATACACTGTCTTTTATACAATGAGCCTTCTTCTTAGTTTTCAACAAATATCATCCAGAATTAAATGTTTTGTTTAATCAAATTTAATGCATTAAATACAAAAAAATATCAACGTTCCATGAACTTCCTTCTTTATTCAAAGTATTGTAATAACAGAGGTGCTTCGCAAGCACATAATACGTCCGCAGCACGTTGAAATGTGAAAGGTGGACAAAAGATCTTTTGGGTAAGTGTGGACACAGTATTTTGCTTGACACAA
>JAULBM010317522.1:0-13739 GCA_032357055.1 Geukensia granosissima | reverse complement strand
CATTAGAATTAAAAATTATAACTTTAGATTTTTGTTCATTTACATCTAGTTTCCAGGATAAACAAAACTTATTCAAGATATTAAGTGAATTTTGTAACCCATTTTGGGTGCCAGATAATAGTATAATATCATCTGCGTAAAGGAGAGGGTTAATTGAAATATCCCCAATCACAATCGGATCGGTTTGAGTTTTATTAAGATTTGATACGAGATCATTAATATATAAATTAAATAAAATGGGACCTAAGATATCCCCTTGTTTGACTCCACATTTTGAAACAAAATTTCTACTTAATCCTTGCTTGAATTTAATTCTGCAGCAGGAGTCTTGGTACATAGAATGTATAATTTTGAGAATCTTTGGACGAAAGTTATTTTTACATAGTTTATAAAATAGGCCTTCTCGCCATATTGTATCAAAGGCGTCCTCAAGTCAATAAAAGCGGCAAACACTTTCTTTTTATTAATTTTATAGGTGTCAACAGTTGTTTTAATTGTAAAAAAGTGGTCTGTAGTTTTCTTGGAATCCTATTCGATTTTCACAAATTAGTTTATTGTGATTAATAAATTTTATATTCTTGTTAATAAAATTTTATTGAACAATTTTTCTAGATTTGAAGTTAGTGAAATTCCTCTATAATTAGATGGGTTTGTCTTATTCCCCTTTTTATGTATTAATGAAATACAGCTTTCATTCCATTGTTTGGGGAAATGACCTTTTGTAAAGATTAAATTGAACAGTTTAAGAATTGATGTGTGCCATATTTTAGCATTTCATTTGAAATTAAGCCACTTGCTGTTGATTTCCCATTTTGTAGGGTTTTCATTGCTTTTATAATTTCATCCCTATTGATAGGTTCATCATAAATGCTTTCAACATATTTCTCTGTGTTATCAAAATTATTCATAAGTTCATTTAGTTTATCATGTATGGCATTATGGAACTCATTATTAGGCAAATGGTCAGAAGATTTATTGATTTTTTCAAAAAACTGTAAAAATTCCTCTTTATTTGAAATGTTTTCTTCATTATTTAAAGAGGAATTATTTAATTTGTTTATCAAGTTCCAAAATGTTTTAGGATCATTATTCGTATTTGAGTAGATATCATCACAAACTTTTTTCATGTATTTCTTTTTCTCAGTTTTACATTTCCTTCTATATTTAAAGAGAAAAGAATAATATTTCATTCTATAAAGTCCATTATTTGGATATTTATTGACAAGGGAAAGATAACTTTCTACTGTATTTCGAAGGTCATGACAAGAGTCAGAGAACGATTCTCTCTTTTTGGTCTTTATCTTTTTGTGAGGCAGTTTGCCTTTAACAAATTTAGCAGACATATTAGCTGTTTCATGTAATATTGAATTCACTTTTTCCACAGCCAAGTCACAATTGTCATTATTATCAAGTAAAAATTCTTGAATTTTATTTTTTATAGGTTCACTTTGGAGATTTGTCTTATAGTTTTCAATTGCGTCGTTACTCCAAATAAATTTTCCTGTTGATGGGAATAGTTCATCTTTATGTATTTTATCATAAAAACATGTAAGTAAACAACAGTTCAATAGACAATGATCAGACAGATCTGTCAGATCATTTACTGTTAAACTACCAATACCTTGCAATAAGTTGGTAGATACAAGTGTGTAATGACTAAGCTACATCTGTTATATGTATTGCATGTATATTTGCCATGGAGATCTCCAACTGTTCGACCATTTAATATTCTTAGACTTGTCTCTTTGCAGAGACTAAGGAGTAGTTTACCACTACTATTGGGTAGTTTTTTATCCATTTTATTTCTAGGGGATGGGGAATCAAATACATAATTCCGATCATCAGGATTGGGGTGCTCAGATTCATCTGAAATGATAAAATCTGAAATAGAGTTTGTAAAGGCATTAAAATTGCCTTGGATAATGATGTCACCTTGAGGGCTGTAGTGTTCAATATCACTAAGGAGTTTATTGTCATTTAAATCTTGATTATTTGTACCAGCTGAATTTTCATGAGAAAAATAAATTATGTGTGACAGAACGGCCTACCTAAGTTGTATTCAGGTAGATATATAGCCAGTTTAAATTGACTGGGCTTAAGGAATATTTCTTTAGCTCACTCGGTAGCGCGGCTGGCTGGTTACATAAAGGTACCGGGTTCGATCCTCAGTGGTGGTGATCGTAATTTTGTGTTGTAAATCATGCTCTACTGTTACTTATGCCAAGGAACACATCTTGTTTTAAATTAAAGAATGATTTTTCCAGTTTTATACAGACAATATCAGTATTACTGAAAGGTAATTTGGACACACCCTTACTTAAACCACTTTCAACATATACAGAAATACCACCAGAAAATCTTTTGGCTTACATCATTTGACCTCAATCTCAGTTTCATGGTTGAGTGACTGTAAATTTTTCACTCACAACTGTTGAATCCTCACATACCAAATTAGGTTTGTAATTTGTGAATACTTGCTCAGTCAGGATTACTACCATATATGGAAGGAGGTTATGAAAGGTCAAATAGCCCTAAAATCCTTAAAATTTGTCAGGGGAAAATCTGAGCATTGAATTTAAAGATAATTAAAATTTGAATATTATCCCAAAGTTTCATCCAGTTTCTTCGCTCAGATTTTTCCAGCAGCCAAATGAAGTTCTGTTTAAGTGGGCGCACTCTGGCGCAACCATGAATCCGCCCCTGTTAGGTAGTCCTCTTTCAGAATTAAGTCCAGTGACCTGATCCCTAATTCAAGATGACAGACGCAGCCAAACATATTTTAACATAGGATCCTATGGGAAAATCAATGCAAAAGCTTCTTGTCTTGAACCATGCAGCCAATTTTATCAAACTGACAGAAATTGTCCTTAAGTGGTCTTCTTTCAGAATTGTGTCCAGTGTATTGATTCATAATGGCCACCCATCCGACATATGTATAGTTAAACATAGGATCCTGTGAGAAAACAGTATAACAGGCTCCTAGGAGCCTCTGGTTTATGGTTGACTTGATAAACTTTTAACACTCAAGTCAATTTCTCATCAACTGTTGTACCTTGACCCCCATATTTTGTCTATAGTTAGATCTTTCTGGGTACTTCTATATGCAATTTTACCTTAGCCTCTTTTTCATGGATGAATAGCTTTGAAATTTTGTGACAAATTTCACACTTAAGTTGATTTCTTAACAACTGTCATACCTAGACCCACCTTAAGTTAAGTCTTGATAGGTAGGTCAGTTTTGTTGAAACTACCTTTAACAAGCCAACAATATTTGATGTGAGTATTCATTATGAAGTGTACTTGTTAATCTGTCATATGATATGGTCACTTTACCTGATTTTTATAGTCCAGTAATTTGGTCAGGTTTTTTTTCCTTTATCCTTTTATCAGCAGCTAAAAGATTTTGACATGATAATTTGCTGAAAAGAAAGTGTGGACACAAAAATGTCGATATGCAGCTTTGACCCTATAAACATGTGGACAATAGTTTTCTAATTTTAATATTCAGCAATACCACCAGGACATTTAAATAAAACAAAACAATAGTCAGAAATTGAAAACATGATAAAGAAGGCGAGTTGTTGTTATTCTGTGCCAAATATCAGAAAGCTTACCTGTATGGTTGCTGAGAATTATCTCAAATATGTTTAATCAACATGAAAAAATAAAGTCTCGGCAAACAGGAAGGAAATGTTAGTGACTCTAAACTGCCTTACACAATACACTTCCTCATACCGAAGGTCTGTGCTAAATATCCGACCCTAACCTGCATGGTTGCTGGTAAAATTGGGAAAGAAATTTGTAGTCACACAAGACAACAGATGGTGATCCCTATATGTGGTTCTGCAAGACGCAGGTGACACAATGAAATATATTTAGTCTGTTAATACAACAAAAACTTATTCCTTTAACAAAGAAAATTTTTTAAAATATCTAAATTTTAACAGAAACAATGTGCAGTGAAACTGTGTTGACCTATCATAATGCTAGGAAAATTTCATACTGCTAGCACATCTGACTGAAAAGTTTCAACTGATTTAGAGATATAATGACTGTAAACCTCTTCTTTGCTAGCTGTTTGTGCATAAACTGAAAATGCTCATATTGTCATTGTAAATAAAATATGGAACAGCCGTAAATTTGACCCTTAAAGAGGAGAAAAACTGTTCATAAAAATGAAAGTTAGCTCTCAAGAAACCCCAAAACTAGAGAAAAACTTGTGCAACCCAATAAGAAGTCTCACTGGTTGTGTTATCAAACAGGGAGAAAATGTGTTCATGGGACACAGATGCCACCATCTCAGCAACAGGAAATATGATATATGACAAACTTGAATTATAGAAACATGAAAAAAACCCTGATAATGCTTCAGACCAAATATCAAGTAAATCAAGAATTCACAAGGCAAGAAATCAAAAAAATTTAAACATGTTTATGGACACGTTTTAAACTTAAGGCACTCATTGCCCATAGGGAGGGCATAACAATCAATATTATGCACATTCTCTGACACTGATTCATATAAACTGTTTCAAGGCTTTTTTATTTAGGCAAAAACTTTTTTGTGATGGACAGACATAACAGCTGATTACTATAGGGCATCCAATAAATAAAAAGAATTTCACATGACAAAGAACATTTTTTTTTCAAATAAAAAATCGTATAACATTTAACAGTATACACATGAAACAAAAAAAAAATATCCGACAAACAGAAGCATCCATTTAAAATGAAATATTAGGTGAGTTATCACCATTGAAAGAAAGTTGTTAAGCAGTATAAATTCATAGTGATATTTACAGTGTCTTCTGTAACTCCAACTCCTCTGATATATGCAACAGATTTGTTGTTAACTTGTACTACGTAATCACGTTAAGTTATTCAGGACTTAATAATAGCCTCCTAAGGTTATATACCAGGTATTTGAATATGTATCAAGTTCAAAGTTCAATCTAATTATCCTAAATGTATATTTGTCATGCTAGTAATTCTTTCTGTTTAATATCCATTAATTTATGAGCTTCCTCTGTATATTTATGCATAATGTCTAAAAGCTGGAAAAAGAACAAAAAAAACATTAGTGAAGAATAAGAATCGGTTTACCGCAACAAAAGATAAACAGTGGAAACCTTTGTGGAAATGGTGATAACAATGCCTTTTCTGCTTCTATTTAGTGCCCTTATCATAAATGTTTTGAGCACACTAGGCACTAAATATGATGAATATGATAAGTAAAGTTGATATTCAAAGATTATTCAGTTAAATTTAAAAAGCAAAAAAAAAATTGTCTTAGAGAATATCATTTCTTTCTTTAATTCTTATACAATTTTCACATCACTCAACCAATTTTGCAGACTTGAAAAGGCAATGTCACAACTGCCTGAGGGTCAAGGAGTTGTTTCCAGCAATAAATTGACTAAGAGAGATAAAATCAGAACAGTTAAAAATTACAGAACCAAAATCTTACATTGTTAGCCATCGATATTGAGTATTTCCTGGTCCTGATAGCCACACCCTTTACAGCGATCAGCTTGAAGAGGTGCTATCTGCTCTGTGGTAAGCTCATCCTATTGTTCTAATTGCTGTGAACAGTATACTGAGCAGCAAAATGAATGCCTTTATCTTGCTGCTTAGTATACATTTCTGCAGGAATCTGATCATTGTGTATTGGGATAACAAATGGAACAGCTTATGTGGAGCAGATAGCAACCCTTTCTGCTGACCTCTGTAAAGGGTGTGATAGTTAGATCAAAAATTCTTGCCAAGCTTGAACCTTGGAGGTTTAACTATATCGATAATAGAAATAATCTTATTAATGGCTTCAATGAGAGATTCTCTAAATAACATAAAACATAATTTTTTATGGCACAATGACACCATAATATTAGACCTATAAAAATGTGCTTTAATATATTTTCTCAAATCACTGAGACAAAGTTTGAAAAATATGGTTTGTGTCTATTTTTTTTAAGAATAAGAAACACTGTGAGGCTGGTGACCCTGCTATAAAACAGTGTGACTGCCACAGCTAAACAATTGGTGCATTCACAGGGACATTTATGCGAAATGAATGCAAATTCAAATGTGAATTGGCAACATCTAACAGATTCACAAGTACCTCAACATAAATTCAATTCACATTAAAAACATTGAAACATTAAAAGGTCATTCAATGCGTATTTGATAATGTGAATAAATTAGCATTAGGTTTGAACGCTGCATCGGCTTTTTCAAATGGATGCTGAAACATTTTAATGAAATGTTTCAGCATCCATCACAGCCTAGTTGAACATGTGACTTCAACATTGAGAACTCTCTTTAAAAATCTTTGTGTTAATTTGAAAAAAAATCTTCGAGAAATATTCTGTTTTCAATCAGAATTACAAACAATGTACATGCTAAATGCTTGGTGACCTTTGGTTTTGTAGAATTTAATTTTGTTAGTCCAAATGTAACCACAGCGGTCCTTGATTTCACATTAAAATTTAAAGGGAATTTGGTGTAGACCACAGAAAATATTCGACAATAAAGAATAGTTACCATAGTATTTATGTTCCTTATAAGATCTTCAGAATGTTTGTTTTTCGCGGAGTTGACCTTCTTAGTAAAACTGTTATTCAAATGTGTTAGCTGAGTCTTTGTTTGTTCAAATAATTTCTTTGCATTTTTCGCTAAATTTTCTCTATGTTCCCTGGTAACTCTGAAAGAAAAGAATACAAAACAAAAAAATTAATTCAATTCAATGTATTTAATTATTTTATATGATGAAATTATGAAATTGAACTTATATATTTTTTAAGTTACATGTGGGTTCAAGTTGTATTTTCAAAAATGTTTTGTGCAATAAAGTTTTTTTATGGAAATATTATAATCCTGCCAACTGACTGTGTAAAAACTTTTGTACTATATCTTTAAGCTCTGTTTGTCGTCATTCTTCCTGTCATCATTCCCTGAAAATGTCTTTATTATGTCTTCATTTTTTTTTTATTTTCCATAGAGCAATGTCAAACTTTGAAGATGATGACCTCATGCCACATTTTTGAGCTGCAAATATTTTCCAACAGAGGCTACAACCTGTAAATTGTCAGCAGTAACATTTTTGACACAAAATTCATAATCTATAATTGTTTCACTTTCAAGCCTTTTAACCAGTTTTTAAATAAGTGATAATCAATCAGTTTCCACTGATTATTAACACCACATGCAGTTAAGCAGAAGTGGTTTGCCAGTGTCACTTATTAACAGGGGTTTTTGAACAATATTTTAAATTTAAACGACAAAATAAGTCCATTGAATAAAGTAAGAAAAAAAATCTCACATTGTAAACACATTGATTTATACAATCTTGATAGTTAAATCTTCAAATTCCTTTTGTGAGTTACTTAACAGGTATGTATCATTCTTGGCATTATTCAGAATATTTCTTTACAGAGATCTCATTTTACCTTCATTTGTTTACGGATAAGGTCAAGTCATAGTCACACAAGTTGTTGTTCATACTGCCATTGCCTTATTACTCCTATTTTCTTTGCTAGCTGGACAGAATATTTCATTATTTGCATGTGAACTCCTAATTTACTTATTTAGGTAAGTTATGTTTGAACAAATGTTTGGATTTTTCCTATGTTTGGTTTTCTTTTATTACAATGTTTTCTTAAGCTATAACATGGATACAATGTGTTCCTATAAATGTTTTAAGTGTTTTATTAATGAAGAAACAGAAATTCTTTTTGCTGCCAGTCAATGACATAATATAATATGAATATCAATTAATGGGGTCCTCTCAAAAAGGGGGACTTGAAAAAGAAAATTTTTTGTGTTTTTTTTCATAGGAGAAACTGAATTCTTTTTGCTACCAGTCCATTATATCCATATTTATGGCATAACCCTCAATGACCATCACATCACAGTTAATAGAAAGGCTGAGATGGCTTACTTTGGAAGAGGAATATAGAGTGTTGTGCCTTCTTGTTGTGGATTTATATTTAAACCACTGTTCTCTAAAGCTTTCTTTGCTTGTGGGATGTACTGAAAATAAAGAAGAAATTATAACTATACTTTTTCACGGTCAACTGTTTTGAGAATTACAAAGTATGTAGTGGAAGAATAAAAAAAAAATAACCACTCTGTGACATGTCTAAAACCTAGAGATCCTAAATTTTAACCAACATACTAATGAAAAAAAAAATATGCATTCAGTTTCTTATTATAAAACATTGCCTGAGGTTTTAATTATTTTGGTCTTACCTTGAGAAACTTCACCATTTGTTTTGTTGACCAAAAGAAAAAATGGAAACAATCGACCAGAATTTAGGGGTTGTAGGAGTGGTGGTGAATCAGATGACATTCCTGTTGTACCTGTTAAGACACAAGTTTCAACAGAAAAAGAAAAGTCCAATGTTGATGAAACTGGAGGTGAATATACAGTAAACAAGAGGCTACTAGGAGCTTACATGGCTCACCTGACAGCAACTCAACATTGGTCCTAGTAAACATTGTTGTTATATAGAATGCTGAACAAAAGTTTGGTCAAGGACAATCCAACTACCATACCACCAAACATTTACAATTGGATTTTCCATAGGGTCCCTTTTTAAATTAAGCTTAGCTGTGGCAGTTATTTTAGTGGCTTGAGGGTTAGTTAGAATTTTGGTTAAGGTCCATCTGGTGACCACTGCAACAAAGTTTGATTCCAACTGGCCTAGTACATTCAGACAAGAAGATATTTTTAGAGAATTTCCCCATGGTGCTTTGTTAAACCAAGTTCAGCTTTGGTGGTCACCAGCAGCCACCTTGGCTTGGCTCATCAGTTTTTAACATGAATTTCCCATAGGGTTCAATGATAAAAAAAGTACAGCGATCTGGGTTAGTCTATGTGCATGCATGAGGGTTAAATTCTGAGAGGGGACCATCTAAGGACTATTTCACTTAAATTTGGCTTTTGGCTCAGCAGTTTTAGCAAGAATATTTTTTTGAATTTTTAATATGGTCCCATGTTTAACTTAATAGTTAAGTTCTGGTGGCCATCTTGTTCATTGAATTCATCACAGAAAAAAAGGCTTGCAATCGAGACTAAATTGTGCTGGTAAAATGAGTAGTTTTATTAAGGCGATAGAAAAAGATTAAGACACATAACTCTTTTAATTCCTGGTGTGTTTGCATTAACCACTTTCATAATTATATTGTAAGTATCTATGTATTACAGATTATTCACTGCTTAAGGATGTTCACTGTTCAGATTTAAAAAGGGTTTTCAAAAGCTTATGATTTTTTTAAGACTGTTCAAATTAGAACAACTAAGGTGCTTCGCAAGCGCAGCATGATACAACCGCAGCATGTTGACATGTGAAAGGTGGACAAAGGAACCATTAGGTAAGTGTGGACACAGTATTTTGTTGGACGCAATAATGTGCTTGACACAGTCATGTGTTGGACACTGTAATATGCTGGACACAGTAAAACGCTGGACACTGTGATATGACTGGATAAAAGATCATTTTGACTCATATTTTCCTCAAAACTGGTGTCACTTTGTTAATTTTTTCATAATGAATCATTTGGAAAAAAAATCATCAAAATCGTATTAAAAATAAAAATGTTCATACTATACGAATTTGAATTCCCCTCCCACCACTAATTTGACCCCTTTTAACTCGAAAACAGTAAACGATATTAGAAAATTTGTTGACATACAACTGAAAGCCCTCATTGAGAGGAATCAAATGCAAAAAAACCCATCAAATCGGATGAAAAATAAAAATTTCTTATCTCCTGAAAAATCACATTTTTTATTAACTCTTTGACACCTTTTATACAAAAATCTGAAAAAGCTACAAAAAATGCTTGGAGTAACTTTTGTTGCATTTTTCATGGGGAATCAGTTGGAAAAAACCCATCAAAATCATAAAAAATAAAATTTCTCCATATTATTCAAAATTGAATTCCCCCTCCCCCCACTACTTTGACCCATTTTAGCTAAAAAACAGTAAATGATAGAGAAAATCTGTTGACATAAAACTGAAAGCTCTTATTAAGATGAATCAAATGCAAAAAAACCCATCAAAATCAGATGAAAAATAAAAATTTGACATCTCCTGCAATATCAAATTTTTTAAACCCTTTGACCCCTTTTATACAAAAAATGGTACATTTTACAAAAAAATGCAATGACAAACTTTTGATGCATTTTTCATAAGGAATCATTTGCAAAAAACCCATCAAAATCGGATGAGAAATAAAAAAAAAGATTCAAAAATTAAGGCATGGGCACTTTTGGACACCTCATCATATCTCAATAAAAGTAAGAGATAGGTCATGATGCTTGTGGCCTAACATGTTGACTTTTTCATGGGAAATACAAAGAAAAATAACCCCATCAAAATTGGACAAGAAATAGAGATCTCACATTCAAATAAGAGAAAAACCCCTTTTGGCACCTCCCCCCAAAAAATGGTGGGGCTAGATCCCCCAAAATTAATACCAATCTTTATTTAGAACCAATTATCAATTTATTCAAATACAAAAAGGATTGGTTTACTAGAACAAAAGTTATGGTGTTGAAAAAACCTGTCTACAGAGAAGACTGGTAAAGGACCACCTGCCTAACATTTCTGCCAAGTTTGGTTGAAATCTGTTAAGTGGTTTCAGAGAAGAAGATGAAAATGTTAAAAGTTAACAGACGACGCAGACGACGACGGACGCAAAGTGATGACAATAGCTCACATGGCCCTTTGGGCCAGGTGAGCTAAAAATATTATTCATGAAAAAATCATGTCTGTAACACCATTTTAATTTGAAATCAAACATACAATTCTAAGGCAGCCTGTCCTTCCTTGATCTCATCTTTTTCCATAAAAGCCCAGCACTTTGTACTAACATTCTTTTTCTTTGGTTTGTAATGTTTCAGTTCAAAAAATATTGCAAAACCTAAAATAAAAACAAGAAACATTACCATTTTAACATTTTGTTTTTTTTTAAATCTGTGTTGTAAATTGGGAAATAGTCATAAACTTGCCTTGTACTCCTATAAATTGTTACCAACTGTTATAGCAGGACTTTTTTATCAAAGAGTTTCAAGGGCAAAAGACAGCTATTTTGTTTAATCCAAGGCCAACCATTTGCCTTAAAAGACACAAGTCAGTTTGTGAGCTTAGCTAATAAGCAGAGATTTAGTCTACCATGTATGGTTATACTTTTGCCAATAAGAAGGTTTAATCAACAGTTATAAGGACATACCTTTATGAGGGCAATCCAAAGAATAATATGTTTTTTGTAAGAAGGCCACTTATATGTGACCCACTTTTTTCATTTTTTTATCTACTCTCTTTTATTAAGTGTTCTTGGAGTCCAAGCCTTTGTTCTCTATGTTTCTGTTTTCCCCTTTGGTTTGTTTCCAGTTTGTCTTGTTTTTTTGGACTATGAACTTTGGACCTCTTGAATTGGTAATTTACACTGGACTTTTGAGAAACTGAAATCTTGTTAAACCTATAAAGCTTATTTTCAGCCATAACTTCAATTTTTAATCACTTTCCAATACAGGTAATTATCATTGTTCCAAAGTTTAAAAATACTATGTTGTTCTATGTTATGATGTCACCTTTGTGTTCAGTAACCTTACTTATGATACTTAAAACATGATTTTAGAGAGGGAAAACAAAAATTTATTGTAACAGAATAATAAAAAAGAATGTAAGTTATAATAATCTTACTTAGCCTGAAGCTAAACAGACATAAAAAAATGTAGGAAGCAGTAATCTTAAGTCAAATTTTGATAGAAAAAGGAAAAGATATGGGAATTTCTTGACAATAAAAGGGGAATTCTACCTTCAATACAAAAATCATGTTTGAATACTAAACAATAATAAAAGAACCAATTTTCTGAGATTTCTGTGGTCAGTACAAACGTTACTTTTTTGTAAATATGTAAAATTAGCTGCTAATACATTTCATTAGGAGGTCAGTGTTAGAAGGACATTAAGGTTTTAACAATACTATTTCCTGGAACAGCCATTGAATGTGTGAATTCTGTGGGACAAAATGTAAAGGAAGTTCCCTTGCATGTTTTCAAGTTTTGTTGTTGCTGTCAATTTTTGAATCTCTTTGATTTTATCCATTTAAAAGCATAGAATTTTTTGCTCAGTAATTGTCAATTTTCTTTTCATTATTTTATCAAATACAAATTAAAATGCCAGTTATTAGGTTTTTATGAAATTTGATGTATTTTTTTTCATGGTAGAGAACATGTCTTTACCTTGTCAATAAAAAAATAACAAGACAGTTTCCTTAAGAAGCCCTAAGCATCAAACTTACAGAGGTACAATAAAATTGTATGCTACAAGAATTGAGTATTAATAACCATACAATAAACTAATGTCATGATATGTTCAACAAATGTATAAAATTTACCTAAAGGAAAACTATCAATACATTTCTGTATAAAAACGTCCACATTATAAATGAGGTAATTTCCTTCTTTGTGTACAGAGACAGGTGTATCTTGTGGTGCTGTCATATCACTTCCACCAGCATCTGTAATGTATTGTCAATGTATAATAATAATACAATAATAATATAATAATGTATTTTGTTCAGAAGTCAAATTCTGGAAGATATTTGCATTTATTTAATGTCAATAATTTTTGATTAATAATATTTTCCAAATATTTCTGACTTCTTTCTGCTGCACAAAAACTTGTTCATTTTTTACCTCAAGAATAATGTAATATGAAAATCGGTAGTCAAATTCCAGATGATATCTGCATTTTTCAACATAAAATTCTAATAGAGGTCAAAACCACAACAAAATCATATTGATATATAAATTTTTGGTCATGAAGCTTATATGTTAATAAATGGTATATAAACCTTTAACAGAAACAGTGATAAAGGGGTCGATATATGATTCAGCATCCTTAAGACCAATTTTCTCCACTCTTATGGTTAACATAGGCAATCCACCAAAAGGAACAGGTTTGGGTAACAAACTTCCCTTCACTGAAAGTAAACAATAACAATTTCAATGTTAATTAACTATGTAAAAGAGACGTGAATTTGATGTAGTACAGTTATGTTACCAAAAAAAAGATAAAAAAATTACAAAGAGAAACCTAAAACCTCATAATAAAACTGTGCTCTTGCAGTGAAAAAAATTAATGTGGTAAATACATGATATGGGCCAAAAAATTGTTATTTTAATAAATAAAATGAAAATGATGTTCAAAATTATAATATAATTAATTTTCAACAAGTCATATATCAATCTGAGATATCAGTAGCTTCACTGTTTGACTGTCCTCAATTCAAATATCTGTCTTGCCAGTTTAAATCAATGTCCATCTATTCAGATTATTATACCTTTTTCTTGTCTGTCATCCTCATTGTCTGGATTAAGCTGTGGCCTAAAAAAATAAAGAGATGTTGTAAATCATGTCTAAAAAGAAAGCGAATGCACAAGTCATAAATTTTAAGTTGCAGGAGCCTGTACTGTTATTTGGTAAGTTCAGTACTAGACTGGTTTGAAAATATATAAACATATAATAAGAAAATGCTTTCTTTATTCATTGATCAATAAGCAATTTTTTACTCCTGGGTAATTACCATATGGCAAATAACATAAGAGATTACAAGGAATGTCATTTTATTAAATGTTTCAGAAAAAAAGATAACAAGTCGATATGTGTCCAATGGACACTATGCCCCGCCAATGATTAGAAAAGTTATGAAATACAATTAATGCATGT
>JAULBM010317511.1:0-13740 GCA_032357055.1 Geukensia granosissima | reverse complement strand
CTTTGATGCAATAGAATATTTTAAACATATGACTGATTTCAAGAGTTATCTCCCACAACTCAGGTCTTCTACCTTAAAAATCATAAAATATTGATGTTTGTCCCACGAAAAGATGGCATTTATAGTAACCTTCACATAAGGTAATGATTGTAGGCGGTATGATTCGAGGCACGACTTATTTATGCTGTGATTAAAAAATAGACAAAATATATATGCATTTATGATGAAATGAAACACCTTTTCGTAATATTTCATATTCAACGTTTATGTTAATATACGTAAATATACTGCATTCGACTGTCATAACTAAGAGATAGCTAGTGTTGAAAATGGTTCGCGTTTGTAATACTGTCTGAAAAGTTAGAATGTACAAAAACTACATCATCTTGTTTGAATTTTTATGCTAACCTTAATTTTTTCTGAAATCTCAAATTCTAAAGTGAAAACATCGTCTTCCCTTTCCCGTCCACTTCTTGAAAGTTCATTAAGTTTTAAATCGTTGAATGTTTCTAAATCTTGATATATTCTTTTTTCAGCTACATATCGAATTTCAACCCATGGTTTATGGAAAAAGAATATCTACAAGTAAAAAGGGGAAAACTGCAGTGATTGGTATTATCATAGACGTAAGGATTGTTTTGAGAAACGACTTCGACTTTGCTTCGTCAGTCTGATTTAAATACAAAATTTTCAATGTTGATAGAACATGGACAATTTTGGGTATGCTATATGTTCACTTCAAAGAGTAACCTCTCGCCAGTAGCATAAGAAACGAAACATAGGAGGTCACGGATCCAAACATAGCAAATGAAGCACTCTAAGTTTGCATTTCATATCTATCCAAAACACAAAGAAAATTAGTTGAAAGCAAATATACATTGGTAGATTAGAAAAGTCGAATTTTACATTTTTTTTTTAATTTTTAAAGGATTTTGGGGTGAAGGGCGCTGGATCTACCCATGATATTTATTGTTATTATATAAACATTGTACATTTCTTTAACAGATTGGCCAGTTTAACCCTAAATTTGACAGACTTATAAGTTTGTTGAGCAGAATTTCAGATGTAGGTAGGTAAATTTCCTCATTTCTTTATTAATCAAATAAATTTGTTATAGAAAGATTTAACTTACGACCTTAACACAAATCATGTAAAAGAGATATACTCATTGACTATTGTAAAACTATTACTTTCACAAAACATACCACCGTTATCATATATGCTAAAAGATAGACAATCGAAATTTCACATCAGTGTCTATGAAATGAAAATCTTATCGGGAAACAAAAGTGATATTTTACCAAATATAATCCGAAACATTTTTGTAGGGGTATAGCATGTATCGTCATTTCATATAACTACGTACTTGTGTGGTAAAATAGACAATATAGATTTATTTTAGGGCAAATGACTGTTGTCCCATCCTTTACAATAACGGACCTATTTCCAGAATCTACCAAATGCTTCTACAGATACTGTGGTAGTCTGACAACTCCGCCTTGTACAGAATCTGTTATTTGGTCAATATTTGTAGAAACTGTATACATATCACAAAACCAGGTAAAGTTGATTGAAGGATTAAAGTTTTTTACTGTGCGCTAAATTGACTTGTTTAAAACACACCATTTTAGTTTTTCTCAAATACATGCTATCGGACAAATGGACAAACTGATTGGTCACCTGGCAATTTATGATTAGTTCACTTTGATGCATAATTTATATTTTAGTAAATTAATCTTCACTTCTGTGTTCATTAATTTATTACAACCGTCCTTATAAACTAATTAAGAAGTTGTCATGAAATCATTGGAAGTTAGAGAAAACCAAGAGATCACTAAGAATGGGAAAAGTCGTCAAGAACAAATAAGAACAAGATAAAACACGACACAGACTACACTAAGTAACTTAAAACGAACATACTTTTAAGCATTTTGACACCCCCCCCTTCCCACTAAAAACACGTTGTTAACGTAGGTGGCCTGGAAAGGTAAGTAATTTCTCCCTTATTAAAGATACCCGCCGTATTGTCCATTTCCCAATCAAGAGTTTCCATTGTATGTTTGTCTTTGTAGCTCTGAAATGCATACAGACGATTTCAATAGAGAGCCACTTGTCGACGAAAATTTTAAACGTCATTATCTCTAAGTCCAGTGTAGAATAAGCATGTAAGTGATCAACAGTGCATATTCCAAAGAGACGAGACAAATTCAAAGAAAACTAAAAATGTAAAACAAAAACAAAAATATCAAAGGCTTGGACTACTCGAATTCCTCTACAAAACAGGAGTTGAATCAACTGCTCTGAAAGGTGGGAATCCTCTGCCTGCCGCGCAACGACCGTCAATCTGAGTTGACGTCAAAATGAGAATTTCCGATAACAAACTCCTTACAGATTAGGAAGACCTCTTTAATTGTCACATATGTTCGTCTGTTTTCATCTTTACAATTTAGAATAGCATTAGTTCAACTTACTGCGCAATCTGTTTTGTAAAGGAGTTCGTGGATTCCAAGCTTTTGTTCCTTTTGTTTACGTTTTATCTTTTAGTTTTGTCTCTTTGGACTATGCATCTTTGTTCTCTCGCATGGGTATTCTACACTGGACTCTGAACATTGTCGACCATTCGCGTCTAAGATCGGGAAGAAAACCATGGTTTTCATTTCTGAAGAATTCGAAATTGATCGATCGTGATTATTCGATACGTGGTTCTCACTAATCCGTCTGGAATAGAGAGTGAGCAGATGACAGGTGTCTTTTTTTATAAACATTGTTTAAATTTGTAAGGAGTTGGAGGTAGTTCAACATGAAACAAATTATTGACACGCATAAGGAGCGAACAATAATAATTGAAATCCAAAGAAGAATAATTAGTAATTCTAAAATTTGTAATTATTTTATTTAATTTCAGATGAACGAATTTCGAAAATTGAAAGGGAAAAGCCAAATTTTTACAAACTCAGGGAATCTGATACTTGACACATTTAGACCAATCCAACCATTGTATGAACGACGAATCATCCTTAGCTGTCCTTACTACAAAACTTATGAGAGTAATTTTGCCAAAAATCAGAGACCATATACATATGGCTGTGTTAATTGTATATCCTCTTTGTGCTGTGACAGTTTTAATCAAAATAGTACTAATATATACACCGCTGTATCAAAGAACAGTCAAGATTATTGCTTCAACAAATCAGAATGTCAGTCAAAGCCAGACTTTGACGGTTGCCTTTGGTCTGATTGGTGGATACGAGAACTAGTTAAGAAAAATGCAATGGATAAACTGATTGGCTATTGATTATCTGACGATTTAATTGGTGCAACAATTTGGAGATTCTAAAATACATTAGCGGATTAGGTGCAATATAATACTTTACCTCATGAACAAAGGTTGCTATTTATAGATGATAAAAAGTAACTTTACCAAATTAAAGGATAATATAGAGCAGCGCTCAAGGTCCCCCGCCTTTTAGTATTGTTTTATGCAAAGAACTTTTGTGCAGGCGTTCAACAGGGTTGGAATTGCATTCCTTATGAGGAGCCGTAGAATGTATTGGTAAACAAAACGTGTATCCATGAATTCAATCTTTCGTGAATGTTACAACAATAATTACAATAACATGAAGAAAGTATAAATATAACTGATGTGCATATTCAGTTAAAAATGTTTTGAAGATTGTTTAATGAAATAAACCGCATCAAAATTGGATGAGAAATAAAAATTTTTGAAAAATTGAATTTTTCGCCAACTTCTATTTTTTCTCGGAAATGGTAGGAGATAGGAAAAATCTGATAGAATACCTATCTCATCTTTCTTTGAGAGGAATCCAATAAAAGAAACCCCATCAAAATCGGATGAAAAATAAAAATTTCCTACTCGGCACAAAATGACACTCTTCAGCCCCTTTCGGCCCCTTGTAACTCAAAAACGGCATAATATACCAAAAAATGCATAGGGGCAACTTTCATTGCATTTTTTACAAGGAATCATTTGCAACAAACCCCATCAAAATCGGATGAGAAATAAAAATTTTTGAAAAATTGAATTTTTCGCCAACGTCTATCTAATTTTTCTCGGAAAGGGTAGGGAATAGGAAAAATCTGATGGAATACTTATCTCATCTTTCTTTGAGAGGAATCCCATTAAAGAAACCCCATCAAAATCGGATGAAAAATAAAAATTTCCTACTTGGTACAAAATGACACTTTTCAGCCCCATTCAGCCCCTTAGAAGTCAAAAACGACATGATATACAAAAATACATATGGGGCAACTTTTGTTGCATTTTTTACAAGGAATCATTTGCAAATACCTTATCAAAATCAGATGAGAAATAAAATTTTTCGCCAACTTTGGTCTAAGTTTTCTCGGAAACGGTAAGCAATAGGGAAAATTGGATGGAAAACCTATCAAATCTTTTTCAAAGAGGAATCCAACGGAAAAAACCCCATCGAAATTGGATTGGAAATAAAAATTTCCCACTCGGCACAAAAAACCACTGTTTTTGACCTTTTGACCCCTTTTATATCCTTGACCTTTTGACCCCTTTTATATCCTTGACCTTTGACCTCATAATTGGTAGAGTGATTTCCCTTCTATATTCCATCCATCTGTGTAAGTTTGGTTCAAATCTGACCAGTGGTTTCAAAGTTGCGGAATGACGGAATGACAGAATGACGGAACTGTGAATTCTATAGTCCCCCGCTTTCGCGAAAGGCGGGGGACAAAAAAAAAAAAATGCTACAATTGCTTCCAGTTGTAGGTGTGTTCACATGAATTGTTATTGGTTTGAACTCTTACATTTGATACTAATTCATCAAATAGATATTATGATACAGATATACAAAATAGAATTTGGGTGCAATTCAAATGTACCCATGTAAAAGAATTTCAACAATTTTTTTCAGAATTAAATATAAGGTAAGTAAATTGGCTCAATATGAGAGGCTCTCTAAATTTTTAATGGTCCTTTCTTTGTAAACTTTATGGTGTTTACACTGGCCATATTATATAATATATATTATATATATAAATATGGACTTTTGATTCATTGCCTCAAAACACATGGGTCACTGATGCACTTGTGCTTCAAATGATTCTTGTTTTGGTTGTGTCTGATGTAAATTACATCCATGTCTATTTGTTCTACATTAAAACACAATAAGATGCAAATGCTTTTTCCAGGGTATGAAATAAGATATTATAAATGCAATCATTTCTTAATGTTTATTTGTCATATTCAATTTAAACTCATTCAATCCTATATGTAGTTATAATGACCAACAATAACAGAATAATTTATGCAATTACCAATTTTAAATTTAAATAAAATACCATATTTTCTACAGCTTGGTTGTTCATTAGATAATTCAATATTAATAGCTGAACAATATTATACATGTACTTAAATATAAAAAATATGAATACTATCTTTATCATGAATGAAGCCAGGCCGTAAACAGTTTTAAAATTATTCACCAATGAAAACTAATTGCTGTTTACCATAAAGTCTTCAAAGACCTGAAACGTTATGTCAAGGAGCAGAATTACTCAGCACATCTCAACATTCAACAATATTAACATTTGCAGAAATATTGATATTAAAAAAAATTCTCTGGACTCGGAAAACATGCATTGAATACTCCTTTTTCTCTTTTATAAATAATTCAATCATCAAGATTAATGTGTATACAGACCAAGGTTTGACAAAGAAGTATTTTTTTTTTGTTTAAAATGACAACTTTGTTCTAATATATGTCATACTGAAAATGATCAATAAATGTTGTTCTTCACTGGGGTGTGGGGAGGTGCAGGTAGAAACAGAAGTCTAAGGAACTTACACTATCAAACATTTTTGTGACTACCAATCAAGACCCCAAAAGAAAATAAACAGAACAAAACCACTGCACCTCCCTCACAAAGTTTGGTCAGAGTCCCTCATCAGATATCTACTTTATAAATAAACCAGTTTATAACAAGATATTAACATTAAAAATGGGCACAATATATAAACTGTTAAATTCTAAACAAGAGTTGCTGAAAGCTAGATCATTAGGAGTTAAGAGCAGTTATTAAGCTTCCTTGTACCACCATCTTTGACATTTAATTGACAAATTTACAAGAGCAGACCTTTTTGTAGAAAGCCAAGTGTAAACTCGTGATGTACAGGTGCCATTGTCACTATAAAGGTAAAATTGTAAATCAACAACTCCCTTAATGTTTCAAATAAAATTAAACACAGAAAAGGAACTTCTATTGAAACTCAATGATTTGTTATCTTGTTTTTAAAACCCTAAAAATTAATTGTATTTTGCAACTATCATTAATAAAGTTTCAAAATAGGTACAATGAATAGATCATTTCTTAATTTTCATATATATGCATTTACAATTGAAAATGAAAAGATATGGGGTAAATGTCAGAGGACCTGCACTACAACCACAAGAAAATCAGAGGGAACTTACAAATCTAGTGGTTTCCAAAATCCCTTCAAAAAGGGTGGAATACCACTCCTTATGAAAGCTCTAAATCGCCCCTAATATATACATGTACATTGCCAATTTTGCCTCTACTGAAACACATAAATAAATAAGCAGTTCCTGACTACAATTTTTAATATGAGAAGACCAGCTTTCCATATTATTTATAAATACCAATATAAAACTTTTACAATAACGATTTCTCTTTGATACAAGTATGAACTGGACATAGAACATTTACCCTCACACTCAATGATATTTCACAGACCTAATGTACTGCCATAATATTTATACAATAATATTGTGTTTTCCATGTAATATGCCAAATTATGTCCCAAGGTTTGAAGGCATAATGCATCACCCAGAGGGGAGTGCATTATACCTTCTAACCTTGGGACATATTTAGCATATTACACGGATTAAACAATATAATTGTTATTATGACTCTGAATGTTTACTTCATTGTCAATCAAAGAGAAAACCCTGCCCATTAATTATCAATTGATTTTTCAAAGACCACTTTTACAGGCATATTACATGGATAAGCATGTGATAGGCGTTCACATATTATTTCAACACTATTTGTCCTTTGTAAAAATATGTCAAAATAGTAGAATTGAAATTCTAATGAAAGATTCCTACATGAAAGGGTAATAATGAACAATATACCATTACTTAACAACAAAATGCCAAGATGCTGACAAACTGATAAAAAATGCCAGTTTTGATGGTAAACTTAAGAACCTGTCCATGTATGAATACAATAGTTTGCATCAAATTGTATTTCTTATTAAAATATTAACTTTCATTTATGTGAATGTAAGAAAAAAAAGCTTCTTAATTCTTATACAATGGTTACACCTCTAAACCAGTGTGTAAAATACTATTAACGATAGTACATGCAGATTGGATCTTGACAAAACTATGAATTATAATTGGAATTTTTCTGGTATTTTTGATGCTTGATCAAATCTGCATATTTATTGTGTTGATTTTTTTTCAGTCATGTTTTAACCACTACATGATCCTTAGACAGACACGTAAATCGTTGCCTTACTGAGTTTGCTGCGATACTGGTACTGTGATGCCCACAATTGCAAAATCCCATTTCTGACACAACCTTCTGTCTGAATCCCTGAGAGTTGACTTCCCATAGCTTATAAATATATGCCGAATTAAAAATTGTAGTGTAGCAATCAAACAATATTATAAACAATGTTATTAATAAATAAATGTAAAATTAACTTATAAATGTAACTGTTTACATCAAAAATAAACATGCATTCACAGCAGTATGTACATATTGCAACAGTCAAAACTGATTGAACAGTCACCCTCAATTTCACAGTAACAACTTATTTTACACATTCACATCTTATTATAGTCACAAGTCATAACTGATTTTGCACAGCCATGATTGAATTCTCACATGTATTGCATATTTTCATAACAGGGGTTTCTCTTTATGTCAAAATCACTAACATGTTTTCTTCCAAAATAAAACAATTGAGTTATTTGTCATGGTTAAGCTTCTTTGCACTGTATCAACACGTGTTATAGTGTATAACAACAAATATATACATACATTTTCATATGATCACTGACAACTTCGAAATTTGTATTAATGTATATAAAAAATGTCTTGTTTTTTAAACACTTTCAATGGTTGCTGCCCAAAATGTCTACTTACCAACTGAATGTTTTTCCATAAAAAATTTAAAGTAATGTCTACATACCTTTTTAGTCAAACAACCCAACTCGCAACTTCTTTGAACATCATTCAATTTATCATTAATGTATCATATATTCTTAGAACATAAATATATTTTATTTTTAATCAATTCACTACTTAAAGGTTAAAATTTGTTGGTAGACATTTTGGAAAAAATCTTCTGCAGCAATACCATTTTGGGCACTTCCTGTCCAATAACATTTCTTCTTTTGCACATTTTAAGATAATATAGCTTATGCTCCTTAAGAGACATTTGGTAAAGTCTATACAGATTACATGCCAATCATTTAGTTCTAAGAGGCAAGTATTTATTTTGTGTAATATTTAACAACAACAATTGAAGTGTTTTCATTACAATATGGTAATAAGCATTTCAACAATTCTGTGAATGTTAAGAAATTCTGAATAACAATCATGTAGACCTTCAAACTGTGGACAAAAATCATTTTCAAAAGTGAAAATGGCAGAGAGTTCAAATAATGAGATTTATTTTGATTTGTGTTTAATTCTTCGGCAATAAATCTAAACACTTGACTGACTTGTTGCTGAAGTGGTTTTTAAAAACCAAACATTTTTTTTTCATATGATACACCAGAAATAAACTGTTGCAGATATCAGTGTACCACATGTTTATTAGTGTTGACATGAAATTGATATGTTAAATACACAACCTATCATCCACTACAATAATTCATGTTAATTAAGTAACAATGGTTTTCCCATACATGTACTTTTATAACATAAATAAATGCAGATAATAGCACTAGTTGTATAAATTTGAAAATGACAATAAACATGTTTCTGGTACACTGCTATTCTGTAGATCTCGTTTCAAAGTTGATAGGAAATAATTTGTCAACAAACATTTTTTGTCACATAAATGCTAAAAATGAATTAAAGTTGCTTAATAGACTTTAAACTGGGTAAATAATGTTTCTTAATGGTAGGTACAAAATTTTAAATGGATTAGATGTGACAAAGGATTCTTTTCTGAGCAAAGAATTAGGTGCCAGGCATTGTCATCTTTCTGAGAAAGAGAGGGGGTGCAAGACATTGAGGTATTGAATGATGTTAGATAATTACAGGACTACCATTTCCTTCTGTATATACCACACATTCTTGTAAATGAGACCAATTTTTAAGGCCAGAGAAACCTGAAAAAATCTTACATAGCATGTATTAAGGGTAGAGTGAAAATCATGAAAATTTTGGTTGTACAATTGGCATATTTCCTAGATTTTCCAGTGAACAAACATCTGATTAAATTATATATTTGAAGGCTACAAACACACTGAAAAAATATAAAAAATAGTATAATTTCCTGTTTACTATTACATAAAAAGAATTTATGAAATTGTGTAAAACATTTTGTAGTTTGGAATACTTTGACTCTCATTTTTTTTAAACTAAACTAGTTTTGGCCTTAATAATAACTTTCTGAAAACTCCATCGCCTGCACTGTGTCGAGTGCCCTAGCCTAGGTGGCAGAGTGGTCTAGGGCACTCGACACAGTGCAGGCCATGAAAGCCAGAGATGTCACAGCAGTGTCAGTTTGAATCACACTGAGGGAAGGACAAAATTTGAAGGTACAAAATTTATTCCTAACAATGTTGGGTTATTTTTCAGACATTTATATTTGATATCATGTTAACCTTGTATCATCTGATGCTTCAGAGATCCAGTGGGGAAAGTATATTGAAGAGTTGTCAAAAATGTTCTCTTTTGAGGAATTGACTTGGCTGAGAGGTATGTTGTACTGCTATATCTCATGCTAGGAGCACTGTCTCAATTGTACAAAATGTGAGTTCAAACCCTGAAGGGGATGCATATTACAGATATCTAGACAAAATGTAAAGAACAATAACCCAGTGTGTAATCAGAACAGTTAGTCAGATTAAAAAAGTCTGAAAATTACACACAAAGGAAAAAATCATGCCAGTTTAAACAGTAGGAAATGGTATGTCAGAAATGCTTTGAACCAGATATTCTCAATTATTGTAGACCAACAAAAAAATCAATAGTCATTTTTTGTACACTCTGAACAGTAAGTTATACATGTAATGTAATAATTTAACTTAAAAAACTAAAGCACAGAAAACTGTTGAGTATTTTGTATTGTGAAATACCATGAATCTTTATGAATAATTTCTAGCATTTAAACATCACCATTAAAGCAACAGTATATCAGTATAGGTTATCTCCCCTCAAATCAAAGTACTCTAAAAGTTTAATGCACAATGCGAGAAATGTTTTGTTTGCTTTATTTCTCAACTGCAGCTTGTCCAAAAATGAATAAATACAAAATAGCATTCATGTAAAAATCTATACATATTTTAATTTTTCTGAAGCAAATGAAGCAGTTTTGTCTATTTATTTAAATTTTGAAACTAAAGATCAGCCACTTTATATTCATGTAAGGAATTTGTCATACAACTAATATTTTTGTAAAGGCACTTTAGAAATCACCTTTTTACGTTATTCAAGATTTTAAAATGGGATGTAGGTGGCATACTTTTTACTGAAAATCTATCTAGGTATGTTGTTATTTTTTGTGCAAAATATTTCCTTCTTCCTCAAGAGATTTTTTAGTATCGTTAAAAAAGTTATTTGAATGGGAGAATTTCTATATTAAATTTTTGGTGCATTAAAAATTGTCTAAATAATGATTGTATTACCATATATATGGTGTTCAACTGTGAATTAAATTCATCTGATCATAAAACAACCAAAAATTTGAACTTGTGAGCTGAAAGGGGTTTTTTACACCTAATTTAAGAAAACCCGCAAAAGTGAGTTATCTCCCTTCTCCATGCAAAATCCCATAGACAATGCAACTTTCCCAGATTTGAAGAAACCGTTGAATAAATTTGCACAATTTTTGGAATTTATTAACAACTAAGACAGACTGATATTTTCATTAGGCATGGGTCAATCCAAAACAGTTTGACATATGATAAAATTGAAAAAAGCCAATTTCTGAAGTGAACTGCACTGACAGTAGTGTGTTACGCGAGTACACTTGATTTAATCCAATCAGGAGGTAATATATAACCTTGTCATACCTCCCTGTTTTGTTGTTAATAATAATAAAACATTCTACAGTTCTGTACAGCCTACAAACATTGGCAAAGCCTTTTATTTCAACAATGGAATGAATGGAAATTTCCTGAGTATTTCCTTGTCACATAGTAACATTATAGATTATGCAACAGAACATATCCCAGTACAGAATATCTGAATGAGAAAACAAGAGATAACAGATGTAGTAAAAAGTACTGACTGGTTTATCTGCATTGATATGAGGATGTATTAATAAAAACAAATACATGAAAAACAAGGTCCAAAAAGTGGGATTCTGGGTAAAATTGACAAAAATCATTGCTGTGTATGTTAGATATGTAACAAATGTAAAATACTACATGCAGATAAAGAACATTTGACAGGTTTTCTAAGACAAAGAGAGATTTTCTAAGACACAGAAAGATGTAACTAGGGTTTGATATGACAAAAAATAATTCTGTAGTTTTAATGAAATATTACCCTCTACAATTATTTTCACAAGAAATCACTAAGTAAGTATGACATAAAATACATGTGTTAACATAATAGCACTGCCAGAAAAATGAGATCTTGTATTGACTGATTGTATCAGATATTTACCAATATTCTATAAAAGTTACATCTACCAATCTCAAATCTATGTTCTACATAGGAATAGACAAGTAGAGATTCAAAATCAGACTACCGGTAAATTCCATAAGAAATCATATGTAAACTTTTTTCTTCCAGTAATCTGTCAGAAAATTTGTTAATATTTAATTGAAAACTATCTGGTTTCTGGATTTCATTTAGATTTACCTTTTATCTTCAAACAAAGCATTCAATATTACTAGTTAATTCAAATGGATCTGACCATACCCTAATCAAATAAAATTTAGGGACATACTGGTCAATATTATAACTAATTAACACAAGTGATGACAATTTTCATAAAAAAAAGAAAAGGTGTAAAAATATTGCATTTGCAAATACCACAGATTACATTTTAGTATAAAAGTGTCATTTAAACGATTATTTTCTGCTTTAAAATTTTACCTGAAGTGGAAATTAAGTAAGTTATAAGAAGGAGAGGAGACCCCAAAAAACAGATATTGTTATTAGATTTCATTCAAAAGATTTGTAAACAAATCACTGTAAAGTTATAAAATTCTGGTCACAATTTGGCACTTTTCTTTGCTTCTGAACACTGCCACACTGTCCATGTTGAATACAAACGGATATCAACTATTGTACTGGATTCTCCTGTAAGCTGTCAGTAGTGGCCATTTCTAAATAAACAAGAAAGCCAGTCATTATTTATATTCGAATAGTATTTATGTGATACTCATTGAAATCCACATACCATATTATGTTTAACTTACTAAGCCATAAAATCAATGAATATATGAGTAACTGCCTTTACTTTAAAAAAAATGCTACCAGTAGTCAATTCATTGTCAATTCATACAGAATCTATCCAGATGAGAGGTTATTTTATGAAATGGATGAAATTGTTTAACAAAAAAATATCCATTTACATACTACTGAAAGCCCTCATTGAGAGGAATCAAATGCAAAACACCCATCAAAATCTGATGAAAAAAAAACCATGTCTTATCTCTTGCAAAACCTCATTTTTGAAATCCTACTGACCATTTTTAAACAAAAATAGGTAAATGCCACAAAATGCTTGGAGTAACTTTTGTTGCATTTTTCATGTGGAATCATTTGAGAAAAAACCGATCAAAATCGGATAAAAAATAAAATTCTTAGTTATTATACGAAATTGAATTTCCCCCCTCTTTGACCCCCTTTAGCGCGAAAATGGTAAGATACTGAAAATGGGTTGCATACTACTGAAAGCTCTACTTAAGAGGAATCAAAAGCAAAAAACCCATTAAAATCTGATGAATAATAAAAATTTCATTCCTGCAAAATCACATTTTTAACCCTTTGACCCGTTTTCTTTTTAAAATCGGTAGATGCTACAAAAAATGCTCGGAGTATCTTTTGTTGGATTTTTCATCAGGAATTATTTGAAAAAAAAACCATCAAAATGGGTAGGGCAAGATCCCCCCAAATAAATACCAACCCTTATCTAGTAGCAAAAATCAATGTACTAAAATATAAAGAGTAGTTTTACTAGAACAAAAGTTATCATCCAGAAACAAACCTGTCTACAGATGCAAATGCCAAAGCCAATGACCACAAGGCCATACCAGAATGCAACCTAAATTTTTTGTGCTTGATAAAAAACATTAAAATCAGACAAGAAATAGAGAACTTGCAAATAAAATGTAATACACCTTTTGAGTCTTACCCAAAAATTGACCGGCTAAATCACCAAAAATCAATAACAACCTTTATCTAGTACCAAAAATCAGAGTCCCATAATAAAATAAGAATTGGTTAACTAGAACAAAAGTTACTGTGCAAAATAAAATTAGAATTGGTTAACTAGAACAAAAGTTACTGCGCAAAACCAAACTGTCT
>JAULBM010317500.1:0-13741 GCA_032357055.1 Geukensia granosissima | reverse complement strand
AAGTTTATGTTTGGATTACCCAAGTTGACTTACCGAACGGAATTGCGGGCTGGCGAATTGCGGGCTAACTTCCAAACCAATTTTTCTACTGAGGATTGCGGGCTAACTTTACGGTAATAGAAGAATCAACAATTACCCAAATAAATATTAAATACGATATTCGATTACCAGCGAACAATAATATTTACCTTTGTAGTTTCTGTTCTAAATCTAAATTAGTGTTTCTGAAATACACGTTGTTTTATCTTGAAATAAATATAAAATTGAAGTGTGAAATATGTTTCTTTTAAAGCCTGCATGCGGTATACGTTCATGCAATGGTAACGTATTAACAAAATGAAAACAATAAAGTCTTTCTTAATCTGAATTTGTCGTTAGAAAATAAAAAAAATGTAAACTTCAATAGTTCTTAACTTAACAACAGTATGGGATTCTTCTCTGCTCATATAAATTTTTAAAAGAACTCTGAAGACATTGTATCATCTGTAATGATATTTTGACTGACCATCCAAAGAAATTTGTGTCAACTTTCAATCGTATACATGTAGAGAAATAACTTTAAGGGCCATTCGACTAGAAAGTGTAAGATATGTTCATTTATCATATTAAACAGTTTTTCAATAAGCGACAAAATCATTTTTGATTTTCGTAAGCGGATGCTTAAATTTTTTCTCAAATTTAATCATTCCATTAAAATGCCACGTCAGAATATTTCTTGATTGGAAATAAAATATTTTAAATTCTATATATACTATCAACATTTGAAAGACATTTTTTTTAAAGTCCTTTGTGCAACATCCTAAGTAGATCAGTATTTCTGAAATCTATTACAAATAAAATTGTATTATTTCATGCGATTTTACCTTAACACTACAATCAGCTGTTATAATTTGTCTTGTTTGCACAAACAAGTTCCTATGACAACAAGTGAACGAAACATTTTCAGATGTATATAACTGACAGTGCTACAATATCCAGTAAATATATATAGCAGAAAAAATAATTTTAGTATTGCATGTGAATAAAATAGCACATAAAACCGAAAATATGATATATATTTGGCATATCACAACACCACTAAACTCTTAACTAAAATATTACAAGGTAAAACCACTCATTTTCAAATTTCAAACTGAATCAACTTATTACACTAATATTGTTGGACACAAACCATTTCTCTCTCTTTGTGCCCAAAGTAAAATACAAAAGCAAAAACAAAACTCTAAGACACAATAAAAAGCACACTAGAAAGCTTACAATTTACTCAGACAAGTTCCTGGACAATAATTAATGTTAAAATCAGATAGTATTAAAGGAGGTATCGCACTTTCTCAAAGCCATGATAAAACAAGATGGTTTGCAATGTAAAATCTTAAATATCTAATATGAAAACTAGTAATAAGTCCGTTAGTCCTTCAAGTACAAGTTTCAAAGGTCAATGACAAATTTATATCAAATATATTTACTTTTGTTCACATTTTTCAAAACTTCCGTTTCCAAGTTAATAGCAACACATATTCAACAAATACATTAAAATCCAAAACGCATTTTATACGAAAGTGTTGTTTTAAAAACAGAGTTGCTCCTCTTTTAACAATTGGTATATCAAGTTGCTGTATACAATACATATATAAAACATTAAAGTTCTGTGTATTTATTGCATATGTAAGATGTCTGATACTTTGCATATTCTGATGGTTATTTATAAAAGCTATTTCATTTTAACATATCATCTTTACTTTTTCTTATTCAAAATTAAAAGTGCTGTTCTCTAGTATCTATTTTAGAGTTTATTTATTAAACTTGTTCAACAAGGTGATATATTTCACTGAATTTTATGTACTTTCATAAATTTTTCAGTCTTTATCGACATTTAAGAAGTTAACAAAATGTTACCCGCAAAAAGTTAAATTCATGCGGTATTGCTGATCATCTTGCTATATTGTTATGTTGTAAACTGACCTTTACATATTCTAATTACGTGTTCAGGAATCTCACTCTGGGGTTGCTTTCAGTAATTACGAGAATTCATTAGAAAGGTATCTATTACCTGTAGTTTTGTTTAACATATTTATATATTTAGTATAATTCAGGTATTATCAAGTCGGATTGGGTAAATTTCAGATTGATGTTTACAGTCCGTCTGTTACTGTTTCTGTTTTCTTTACTTTCTTCCTTCGACCACTCGTTAGGGAAAGATGGGATCCTACTTAACTAGTTTAACCCACCACCTGTCTTAGGTGTCTTTTCTCAAGTCATGAATTGTGATCATAGATTTGTCTTTGTGTTTTGTTACATTTACATTTTTGATAATTTTCAATTAGGGTAGTATTAGTTTACGTATACACTTTTTTGCTTGGATCGAGGAAATAGGTGTACAATGCTAATTTGTTAAAATGATATTTTATTAAATTCAGTTTTCTGAATAGTCTGAACTGTTTACAGACTCCTTTATTTAATTTTATTATCCCCAACTTTTATTAATTCAAGAAATTATTTTATATGTAAAACTTAATCTGTTTCTAGATCTTAAGCTGATGTAGGCATAGAGCAATATTCACAATTGCTGCAATGAAAATTTAATACTAAAAAAAACAAAGAATGTTGAAATTTTAATAATGTTTAGAATAAGGTAGTACTGTTATATAGAAAAATCTTATAATGGGTTTTTAAATATATAGGGAATTTCAATTATTAGATATTTTTATAACAATCATGTCGAAGATTTAAATTGCCCTTGAATAACAATTAAGCCAAGTCTAAATAAGAATGATGCAAATAGTGATTCCTTCACAAAATGCCTCGGAAATAATTAAATTTGATATTTTGTTAAGAATGTCACATCATGTACAAAATTTTCTATCTTAACCTGCACTGTAAAACACACAACAGGAGAACTCTTAATTTTTGTAATTATATATGTTTTTTGAGGGAGAATCGATGTGACGGTAAAAATCCGTTAGGACCCTTTCTTTGTTTTTTGACATGGATAATATACACTTAAGTGCATGTGCCATGAAAACACATCGCGAACCAAATACAGTTTTAAAGCAGTGTTTAACATCTTTGGCATCGAATCAATTAATTTTTCAAATCGTAGTTAATTTTCGCAAAAGATATTCAAGGATTTTTTATTTTACAAAACATTTGACGAACATATGAAAATGACACCAACAATCCAGAGCGGGATTGTTGATATTGTCGCCCGGGACTAATCCTAAGAAATCTGGGTGACGTTAGTTGAATAAAACAACACCAGCACAATAGAAGGACATGCAGAAACATAACAACTTACATTTTGCGCAATTCTAATTAGAAGCGACCGTTAAAACTGTCAAAGTCCAAAAGTTAAACGCCGTGAATTATCAATTTTTCGTGTTCAAAGTGTTTTTTTTTCGGAACGCTTTGTTAATAATGTTTATCCCCCCCGAGGGCAGCCGGGGTATAGAAATAGGCCGTTCGGTTTTTCCGCCTGCAGGTAGAACCCCTGCTAAAGGGGCGTCCGTTTGTTCGAGCGGGATGTATAAATACTCGAACTCCCCTTCTAGAAAGTTGTGTCGGGGAAAGAATAGGCACCAGGTATCTCTTTCCTAGAGGCACTAGTCCTCTAAAAGGGGCGTCCCTGATTGTGGGGGAGGTATAACTTCACAATCCGTCAAGAGGGAGACGTTAAAGACACCCCGTGTGTAGGAAATGCCACGTCTTGAGCACATAAAAGACCCCTTGTAACAGCTCATTTTGAGTGGCCCGTAGGCGGCCAGTTACAAGGCTAAATTTTCCGCCCCTATCCAACCCGCAATTTTTCCAGTGACAGTTCAAAAGTCCTTACCTTACCGGTCCCTTGCTCACAGTCTACATGTTGATTTATTTAACTTGCTTTCATCCTGGATATGCACGAAATATTTGCCACTGTTCGTTAAACAATCAATCAATCAATCAATCAATAAATCGCTCGCATGTGTTGTCCTTTTTCTGTCGTTTATCATCAACATTTCACATTTTGAACTTTAGAATCACCAAAAAAATTAAAACTATTAGGAATGCTACTTATAAAGTGCTGGCCAAGTGTTCTTTCTTTGCACTAATCCTTTTTCACGATAGCAGCCAGTTGGGAACTTATTTGAAGTGGTGACGAGATGTTTTTTCTTGGTGCTACTCCCTCATTTAAGATGACTGCTACTTGGCAAACACAGTTTAGTTATGAATGAAATAGAGTTCATCCATGGATGAAATGTGACAAATAAAGGTAGTTGTTCTCGAGACCCGAGGAAAAAAATTATTTTACATAATCATACGCCTTTGCCAGAACTAATAGTGGAAATATCATGAATTTGATCTTGTCTTATCAAAATTATTCATGCATATTTGATGCCTAATAGTGAAGGTGTTTTCTAAAAATAATTAGTCTTGCAGTTTTGGTCTTAAAATTAAGAGTTGCAAACCTGTTTGAAGTATACTTTACAACTTAAGAAACGCACCATTTAAAAATACGTCTTTTAACCTAAAAATAATATTTTTGATTTTCAACATTAACTGTCGCATTAAATGCACCCTTCAATTTTCTTTACTCCTAAACTTTAAATGTCTTGGTCATTGAAGCGCGAACAAAACTACTGCAGCTTGAAAACACTAATTTTGCACGTGCTTTGCATGTCGATAACTTTAATTTGAAATTTAAACTCGTTTCGTGTGTATCACAACATTTCTGTAAAGGGAAAACCTGCAAATCGAATTAACTGTCACCACAGCACCATTGTTGGTCTAAATCAACGTTTTGTTGCCACAAATTCAGTCGCCGATAGACCAAGATCCGGTCCGCCTAGGGTGACAACACCCCAGCAAGATCGGTTCATTAGACTGGAACACCTTCGAGACCATTTCCAAACCGTGACCAGAACAGCTACTGAAACACCTGGATACCACAGACCAAGAATCAGTGCTCAGACAGTGCGTCGGCGTGTAAATCACTTGAAAAACCACCGTCCATACAAAGGTCCAGTGCTTACGCAGCCTCACAAACGTCAACGCCCTGATAGGGCACGACGCCATCTGCCATGGACACGTCAGCGTTGGAAAACAGTCCTGTTTTCGGATGAATCCCGATTTCATCTCTCCCGTGCTAACGGTCCAAATCGGATTTGGAGGAGACTCAATGAGAGGTTTGCTGCTTGTTGTGTACAGGAAGTTGACCGATGGGGAGACGGTAGCATCATGATCTGGGCAGCTGTATCGTTTCGTTACAAGTCTGGTCTCCACTTTTGCAACAACAATTTGAATGAGATGACATTTTGGCTGCCCATGTCCAGCCAATGTTTCAGAACATCCAGAATTGAGAGTTTACCAGCAAGATAACGCACGGCAGCACACTGCTAGACAGTCAATGGATTTTTTTTTTAACAATGCTGACATTACCGTAATGCAATGGCCGTCATTGTCTCCCGACATGACACCGATTGAGCATGTGTGGGACGAGTCTGGACGCCGAGTGAACAAACGCCCAATCAGGCCATCAACTCTACAGAAACTGCGACGAGCCCTGACAGAAGAGTGGACCAACATGGCAAAATTGACAATTCAGAACATTATTCGTTCAAAAAGACGTCGGTGTACAGCTTGAATCAACGCTAGAGGGGGGTCTTACCCGCTACTGACTTTTGCTTTTGTGGTTTCTATTGTTTCTGTGCTTGTTGTGACGTCATACCGGACCGGAAATTTTCCAAACTATGTGACAAAGAAGGACATGAGCATGTCTAAAAATTGATGCATTTATATTTTTTGTAACTTAATTAATATAATTATAATATAAATATGAGTATATGGTGCGTTTCTTATGTTGTTGAGTATAATATATAAATTTACAGTGTGAACATTAGCTGTATATACAGAATCTCTTTGATACAGAAATTTATTTATTTCAGATAAGACTGCACCTGTCTTTATCAACTGTCCTGCAGAACCTATTTACATAGACAAAACAGAGATGTATAATTATGCCGAGCCAATAGCGACAGATAATTCTGGGGCGGTAATGATGATCTGGAATCATGATGGCTATCGTTCTGGGCTGAGGACCAACACTGATTTAAACATCACTTATACAGCTGAAGATTTCAGTGGAAATACAGCAGATTGTGTTATTCAAATAAAAATCAAAGGTAAGATCAGATTAGATATTATTGAAAATGCATTACGGTTGGCAGATAAGTACTTTATAAAAGTAAACTTGCCTGTATCTTTTCACAGTAAGTTATTGCTGATAACAATTGGGGCATGCTAACTCTTAACTTTGAAATACGAGCTAACGAATCTAAATCGCTAACATTTCATTTTTTATGAACCAAAATAATATATAACCAAAGGAAGGGTTAAAGCTAAATTTGCAAAAACATGCAATGAAGCACAAAGCTTTGTGAAACAATTTTTAACGCAGCTCATCGTAGTTTTATAGGCCGAAATATATATTTGCGAACTACACAGTTTTGTCGTATGTTTGTAACATTAGGCATAATTTGATTATCCATGAATTTTCTGTTGCATTTGACTTTATGATACTCGTCAAACTTATATTTTGATTGTATAAAGAGAAAACCAAGTCTTCTTATACAACGGAAATGACATTTGGAAATAACGTGATGTTCATGTACATGTGCCTAAAAAGAAAACGTCTTTAGCTCTTGGGTTCAGCATGATTGTTGCCAGTAATCATTTTTGAGCTTGCTCACTACATGTTTAAGTATAACGTTATAAGTCTGATTTCTATTTTAGATTATGCAGAACCAAACTTAATCTGCTCACCACTTTTTCTTGTAAGATATATTTTTTCCGCCAGTGGTGAGGACTACAACGTTAGTGCTACGGTTTCAGTTCGTCATAAACGAGAAGATGTGACAGTTACATACACACCATCAGAGACAATACGACTTGATTATACAACCATTGGAGTGTTGCAAAATATTATTATCCGTTCTGTAGACAGATGGGGAGCTGAAGAAAGATGTTCATTCTTAGTAGAAACACGAGGTAAAAATCACAGTACACAATATACATGATATATCTGGGCTTTTAGATTCAGATTTGTATAGGAAAGGAATAAATAAATTCCATGTACGTCATTTGTTAATTCATATATATAGTTCACCCTATAAAGTATGTTGTATGTATATAAAAATATGTCAAAATGTATTCAAACATCTGAGTACAATCATAAGAATATATCAAACATGTATACAAATATTTGAATACACACATAATCTTGGGAATATATCAAACATGAATACAAATATTTGAGTACACACATAATCTTGGGAATATATCAAACATGTATACAATCATTTGAATACACACGTCATCTTGGGAATATATCAAACATGTATACAATAATTTGAGTACACACTAAAATCTTCCATATTTATTCAACATTTCTAATTTTGTTGTATGAAAAATCAGAATCACCTGAGTGATCTAAGACACTTGTTGTCGATTATAATGGGACAATATTTATTGGACAAGTTTACTGATTCAAAAAACAGTTACTGAGACAAATGTCCCGAATAGTGTGCAAATTAATAGTTTTGATAAATATCTCAATTCATATTCCATCAAAATCATTTAGTATGGAATTGTATTAAGAATTGAGTTGATGAAGTAACTTTCTCCTTCGAAAACTTTGGAAGTGAAAAATGCAATAGCGGTACACTTACTGCTTAGCAACATTATGGCCTATTAAAAAATGGATCCTGGAAAAGGAAAAACAAAACTTGACCCAGCTATTAATTTTGAAAAATCAAAACTTTCTGCCGTCAAAAGTGTCTATTGTTAACAACATATTTTACCCAAAAATGAAGTTTGCAATAAAAAAACTGTTCTAGTATACTGAGCGTTTTTGTGTTTGAGCACTTATGTTCCACTTTTATCAAATGCAGTTGTAACAAATATTGAAAAACAAATTTCTTTTTAGCTGGTGCATGTTTTAGACAATCATTTCCATCCAGTGTACCAAATGGTCAAATCTCTTGTACTAATGGTAATATTAGTTGTACTGTCACCTGTAACAGTGGGTACG
Organism: Geukensia granosissima; assembly: GCA_032357055.1. NCBI lineage: Eukaryota > Metazoa > Mollusca > Bivalvia > Mytilida > Mytilidae > Geukensia > Geukensia granosissima. The sequence goes on along the minus strand of JAULBM010317500.1, from coordinate 5,679 downwards.
TCTTTTTCGATGGTAACATTACAAAGACATATCGTTGTGAAGGCATCAATGTATGGACACCTGAATTACCACCTAATGCATGCATTAGTAAGTAAATACATAGTTAGTTCATATAAAAAGGATAAAGGCACAGTGAATGTCAGTTATAGATTTTCATTTGTCCCACGGTATTGGTTTGTTCTAGCTCACCTGGTCAAAATCATTGTCAGCATTTGTAATCGACTGGCGTTCGTTGTCCGTCTGTATTTGTTTACATTTCATCTTATCTGCATCCGTTCGGCTAAAATGATCCAAACTTGGCATGATTTTTTCCGGGAGGCCCTTAACAAAATTTCTGCATTTTTGTTTAGATCAATCTGCAAACATAACCGACACTTGTAATTTATAATTGTGTTTTTGGACTATGACCTTTTGATCTCTCACATAGGTATTATACACTGGACCCTACATGACAGAACGTATCAATTGAAGGTCTTTACAAAGTTTAATCATATGGTCTCGAACAGTCTGCGCGCCAGGGGATTCATTTTTCATTTGATTGGTTGACTTAAAAATAGTTTTATCTGCAACTACAAGGCCAAATGGGACCGAAATTGACAGGAATGATTACAGAAGGTTCCGTAGAAAGTTTCTCTGTTTCGTCCAGATTGATTTACAAACATGGCTACTAAAGACGATAACTGTAAATTCAAAAAATAGTGCATGCATTTATTCTTGCGATTTGTAAATTTAAGGAAATAATGCGAGTTTTATTATTGCGACTTAAAATCTATTGTGGAATACTACAGAAAAAATAAGAAATGCGAGTTTCAATTATTGCGACTCGAAACCTGTCGTAATTTTCGCAATAATAAAAACATAGCAATAATTTCTGAATTTACAGTATTGATTTCCAATTGGCTGATTTAAAAATAACTTTTGTTTTAAATCAGAAGGCTTAAATTAAACCAAACTGGACAAGTCATTAAAAGTTAACAAATTGTACAACGTATATTAATTGTGTCTAGATTGACCTACAAACAAGGCTGCGAAGGAAATTTATGTTTTTGATTGATTGATGTGAAGATAAAAGCATTTTCTCTTATGAAACCACTCAACCAAACAGCATCACTCATCTATGGAAGGTCTTTTATAATATATCGCAAATAAACAACAACTATGCCTAGCATGAGAAATCATTTTTTTCTAACTGGTTGATTTTGAAACATCCACTCCTCTGAAAACGCTGAGCTAAATGAACTAAAATTTGACGAGCAGCATCCTCAAGAGTTACGTAATATATTTTGTTTCGATTGGAAGACAAACATGACTGTAATAGAATATTGTGATTCTTGTTATCGATTGCCCATTTTTATCGAAAAATTTAATCTTTTTAAAACCCTAGCAGAATAAGGCCAACTCTTAAAGAGGACACATTTAAAATCTCTATGTTTCAAATGATCTAAATTTTGTTTTTACTTGAAATTTTCAAATGAGACCATAACAATTCCTTTTTGTGATTGGTAAATTCCAAAATGTTTTTTTATCTGAATCCTTTATAAACAAAGAGATTAAGTCAATTTACGTGATGACATCAGATCAACTCCATGGCATAGATTCCGATGAGCGATAGACTCAGTCCTCTAATCTTCTAGATTTTAAATAGTTTTTTGAAAAGTTCAAAAGTTTTTTCAAAAATCATGTTTTGTTCATATAAACCGAAATGTTTTTTATAAAACTGTTTTGGTTTTTTTTGGTACAATGTAAACAAAATAATCTACAAACAATTGAAAACAAATTATTTGAGTCTAACCTCACGATTTTGTTTACTGTGTTTGATGACAACCCATGTGTAGAGGTTTGATAATCTCACCTTGAGCTTGACCTTATTTGGTTATCATTATTCTTCTGTTTCTGATTTTGTTTCTTTGATTTCTCCCTTTGGTCACCGTTACAGGAGGGTTTGGATTCCGCTTTACTACATTATTACCGCAACATATCTCGTATACCTGTTCCAAGTCAGGAATAGTGGTAATAGGCAGTGAGTGCGAATTTTTGACTTCCTATGTTTCGGTTCTAATGCTACTGATGAGAGGATACTCCTTGCAATGTACATATAGCATACCTAAATTTTCCATGTCTATTTAACGTTGGAAATTTTGTATTTTGAAACCACTGGGTCGATACCTCTGCTGGTGGAACATTGGTCCCCGAGGGTATTCACAAGCCCAGTTGTCAGACTTGTCTGACATGAAATTTATCAAACAATGTTTTACATAAATTTGCTGCATTAGTTAAAATTCTAAAAGACTGAAAACACGGAAAGGCATTGAAAAGTAATGCAGTTAGTAGTGGTCCCTGCCGTCGGATTTGGCTCCCCATTTCGATTTGTTTGGATGAGTGCTTCTTTTGCTATATTTGAATTTTTGACTGCCTATGTTTCGGTTTTAATGCTACTGATGAGAGGTTACTCCTTGAGATGTACATATATCATACCCAAATTTTCCATATTTATTTAACATTGGTAATTTTGTATTATAAAAGGTAAGTCGACACTGTTTTACTGCACACCCATCGGGCAAATTTCTTTCTCGAATTTGCAACCATAAGTGAAAAAAATGTCATACTTTCGTATTTTGTCTCTTAATAATAAGATATTAACGTTTTCTATCATTAAGGTATAGTTTTTCTCACGAACATATTTAATTTATTCTATTGTTTCTGAAAACAAATATTTAAAAGTCTTAAAGACAGAGAACACGTTTTAAAATTGTAACTACAATGAATGCCAATGATTCGGACATTTTGTTTTGTACCGTAATAAAAAGACACTGACACCCAAATTTTATTTTATTTTCTGAAGCTTTTAATAAAAGCTAACTTTACAATTTTTATTTCAAATTTCTACCTGCTGGTTTTCTTTCTATCTGCAAAATTTTGTATTTTCCCTTTTAAAGCTTTAATAAGCCAGTTAACTCAAAAACCAAGACCGATGACATATATATTTGATTTTATAATTTGAAATACCTTTATATAGACTAAATACAAGTTTAAAAATACAATGTGAGGGGAGTTGCAATAATGATCTAGCTCAATCACAACGTTACAGAACGTTGTTAAAAGATTTGGTTTCTAAATAGCTACGTCTCAGGTTACTGTGACCACTTAACATTTTAAAGTTGTAAAGATAGCTGCATCACACGTTATTGTCACCACTTTTACAGCTTATTCCAAATGTTGTGGAAAGTTTTCTCTATTTTTTGCAATTGTTATCCCACTCAAGAGGCTTGTAAAATACTTATTATAAACGGCACGTGCACTTTTTGCGCTTAAAGGAACTAAGAGTTGATGTGATGAAATATTGAATTAGTTGAATTAGAATGAAACCAGAGAAACGAAATTTCTCATTTTTAACAATTTATAATCGGATTGTAGTTATTCCTACCACTGGATTTTGCTTACTATTTCAGTTTGTTAGAATTTGAGTACTTTTATTATAATTGGATCTCAAACTCCCTTTTATTGGATCTGATAAAACTGAAAAGAAGTTACTCCTTGAGATGTATATGTGGTTTATCAGGGCTTGCCAGATTTTTTTAACACTTGTAAACTTGTGTTCTACAGTCTCAATAGCCAAATCAGGAGTGTAGAAAATACGGTTAACAATGATTAACAATGTAAGACTTTTAAGGTAAGGCATTACAGACATTAACATCTCATTTTTATCGCCACTTTAGAACTTTAATCGTCAGCATTATAAAATATGCAGAAGAATGTCGGCATTTGATTGAACAAGCGGGCCGACAAATCAGTTGATATTCACGGCATACTAAAGAATACATACAAGTCAATATTACGGGCGTTCTTGCTTCCCACATTTAACCTTCACTTTAACCCATTTGAAAGAGGATTGTACGATCAAAAATAATTTAACAATGTATTTTTTGTCTGTAAGAAACTCAAAAGACTAATGTTTTTTAAAACTTAATTTCATTATCATTTCATAAAACATGACCTTTTAAAAATACAAAAATAATGTTTAAAAATAAGATGATGATACTTAATCCAGTTTAAAAAACCAAAGATGGAACGTATCGATACGTAACATGATAAGCTACCTTGTATCGATATATCACTATACAAATTTTCCTTGACGATACTCATCCCTTATCAAAACCCATAAAATAACTGCTGTTCATCGTAATATAGTAGGTATTAAAGCCTCACATTTACATATATTCAAATATAATCGGCGAATATCAAATTTATTTGTACGAGCTTAAGGAACAGTCGTTCTGTTTTGCAGCAAGTGCCAATAAATTTGATATCACCGGTGTTGTTTGAATATTCTTTATATCCTGTAATCTGAGTTTTAATGAGGGATTGGGAAGAAATTGAAAAAAAAAAGTTTCCTGGATTAAATTAAAATGACGCATTTCAGTAGCATTTATAATGTCTCAAGAAACAAACTTACTATCATGTCATGATTTCATCTCCCTAACAATTGCTCTGCATAACAGTGGTTTCAAAAGTCTATACTATACTTCATAACCTGTGATGTTTGATATCCTTTATTAGGTCAAAGTTTGTTGTATTTGCAGGATAATTACCAGCTGAATATCGCAGCTTATCAACTCGAATTATTCAATTTCAAAATAGATAATAAACGAGCTCATGGCGTGTTTATTATTTTCATTTTGAATTTAAAAAGCGAGAATAGACAAGCGGTATATATAGCTACCGCTAATTGTGAAACCCGTGTTATAATAGCTAAGTTTATAATGTATCTCCAGTTTGTTCTCAGAATGTACACAGTCGGAACATAGGTCACAGTTTACCCAGATCTATCGACAACAATAGCGTTACGTGACCGCAAAAATGTACGTCATTTTAGATCAAATGTTAGACGAAAAATTGCAAATAGAAACGTTATACTGACTCAATGGGACTTGTAGAGGTTTAAATTCTACTGTAATTTGGTGGGTGGCTGTCTCATGGACAATCATTCCACAACTCCTATTTATATATCACATACATGTTTCGTGAAATTTCACATATCCCAGAATATATTATACACCAAAGTTTCACAGAATGGATTCAATTAACAGTCTTAAAATTTATAAAACTGAGACTTCTTCGGTGAAAATGGAAATGACGGGACTAGGATTTTTAAAACTCGAACAAAATTTTTATGGAACGCCAAATTATCATATATTCAATTAATATACCTACCTTCAAATACTTAAAGATTTCTTCAATTTATTTGAAGATAGGTAGAATTCAATTGTACCTATCTTCAAATAAATTATACCTTTTTAATATATATAAAACTGGTTTAATAATATTGTACCAATCATCAAATGAATAAAAGATAGGTACATTTGAATTGAACAAACCTTTATTCATTTGCAGATAGTTACAATTGAAGATATTTATAATTCATTTGAAGATAGGTATATTCCAACATCTCATTAATTCATTACCAGATAGGTACATTTCAATTCAAGATAGGTACATTTAATCTATACCTATCTTTAAATAAAGGGGTAGAGCCACGAATGTGGTATTTTGGCCCTCCAAATAAGCCAAAAATTTTTGGCACCCTTGAATATGGAAATCCAGGTTATAATAACCCCAAACATTCGAATTCTTTGTTCCAATAATTTTTTTCTAGTCAACAACAATAATAAGGTTAAATAT
>JAULBM010317479.1:0-13742 GCA_032357055.1 Geukensia granosissima | reverse complement strand
AAATACATTGAAAATGTTAGGAGAACGCATTGATATTCCACCCGATATACCATTAAAGTGAAGCTCCGCTTCACTTACTATCAGTATGCTAATGGTAAATATATTCGAATTAGAAACATTTTGTCCAAGAGGTCCGCTGGAGGATGTGCATTTTTCGTTATTATGACGAATTTAAAGTTTTCAAGACAGGAAAAATTATTTCTATAAAAACTTGAACCATCCGAATCTCTCACTAGCTGTAAGTAACTGAAAAATAAAAATACAAAAATCATAAGTTATTCTTTCAAAAATCCACTAATAAAATATTAAGTCTGTTGAATGAAAGTTTACCCATTCAGTAATTGAACATGCTTTAAAGGCACATTCTGTGCAAAATGTGTGAAATCATTACTTTAAGATGTCATCAGCATAGATTAAGAAATACAAACGACAGAAAAAAACAATTTTTAACACACTTTTACAATATGAATCGATAAAGTTTATAACGAAAACGGGAAGCAGTTTTAACGCACCGTTTCAGATATGTAACGGATTTCTTAGAATGTCATATTTTGATCGATATTCATTGGTTAAGTCGTCATACAGGAATACAGAGATTTTGCATTGCATTTTATGAAGACGGAAACGGTCAATTCGATAACAAAAATATTGCCTACTTTTATTACTACATCTGAATATCGCAGAAAAACTGGTAGTCCTTGGGAGTTTCATAACATTGGTGAATTGTATTTTCATAATAAACAATAAACAATAGTTTACAGAAACTTGCTTAAAGCCCTGAAAATACGGAAAAGTTTCGAACAGTATTACGCTTTGTTTTCCCTACTGTCGGATTTGGCTTCCTATGTTGGGTCTCAGACTTCCAATGTTTGGTTTTTAATGCTACTTATAAGAAATTACTTCTTGAAATGTTTATATGCATGTAAAAATTCTTCATATTTATTCATCATTGGTAAACTAATATTGTGATATCAGTCTTTACTGCTGATACATTGCTACCTATTGATGAAATACGCGAAAATATCTATTTTGATTGAGGTTTCGGGTCTGTGCTAGTTTCTTTGGAATTTGGATTTTCTTTCTGAGTATTTTTAATGTCTTTCAATTTTTCTGATTTTGTTCATGACTTTCCTTCTATTTTGGCTCCTATCTGTGTTGCTGGAGATAACTCGCTTCGCACGTGATAAGGTTTGTCAGTTACCTACCCAATGTCGGTGGTTCTCTCCGGGTACTCCGGCTTCCTCCACCAGTAAAACTGAACGCCGCGATATGACTGAAATATTGTTGAAAGTGGCTTAATCACCAATCAAACAAACAAAACAAATAAAAATCTAGAACCAATTCGCAGGTTTATGTTCAATCAAGGTATTGCATACTGATATATTTAAATGCTATAATTATTTCTCTTTCTGAAATTTCTTTCGAGTTCTGTGGGGTTAAGTGCGGTTACATATTGTTCATTGAGTATCAATATTATTCCTCAGTGTTTTTGCTATATCTTATTTTGATTTCGTCTAACTAGCCATGACTTACTTTTGTGGTTCTAAAATACTTTTATCCATAATCATATCCATCAGCCCTTCAAGAACTTTTTCAAACTTTTCTTTACAAGTGTGAAACATGGCCACTTCTTTCATATCCAATACAAACGGCTTTCCATATCTATAAATTTCAGTTGTATTAATTTCATCTAGACAAAAAAATTCGACTTTACTTGGGGAGGGGATAGGGTGATTAGATCTATGATTTGTTCATGTTTGATATCTTAGGAACAGTTAAGGCGGATGATATATATTATTCAAATAGGACAATAAATGTCCATGGCTATATGACTTTTGTACTGTCTTTAAAGAAATCGGATGTGTCGAAAAAAAGCAAAACATTACGTTTCTAGTGCAGTTTTACTGAAATTGCAATCTGGTCTTTCTAATTTTTTTTTCACAATGTATTCAACAATAAAAAGAAAGTGTATTTTTCTGTACCATAGTACACAATCGATATTGCAGGGGTATCATACAGAGCAAACAATCAACTTGGTAAAGTAAGATGATCTTTAAGATTGAATTTGTCTTCACTTCAGTGAAAGTATAAAAAAAAACAATAAAGATTTATGCCTAAATCTGTCGTATGATTTTGTATTTAAAGACAAATATAACATAATTTAACAATGAAAATACAAAATAAAACTATAACTTGTTCAAAACCTTTTAGCTTACTGTTGCGAGCACCGGATTTCCTTGGCCAAAGAAAGATGCATTTGCATTTTCAATACATGTACTTTTTTTTTGAAAATGCAACGAAGAGGTAGGCGAGAAAAATTTTAATGACCAAGCAAGCGTTGACAAGTCTTTAAACAATACACCTAAAGAACAAAGGCAAAGACAAAACACGATAGAAGATAGCAAAATACAAAGAAACATCAGAATACGAACAAACATTTATTTATTTACATTTATTTTATTTCCACCTTTGACCATGAGCTAAGGGGATGGTTTATAGCCAACGAAAATACTGTTACCCCGTCGCATGTTACAAGCGCCTGTCCGGAGTCAGGACTCCTCGCAATTGGTATAAAAATAGGAGATGTGGCATGATTGTCCATGAGACAGCCTATGTGTCAAATTTCATTATTACCTTATTATTTCTTTATTATATTTTTGACATTTGGGTATGAAACCTTCATATTAACATAAACACTTAGTTTTTTTTAGATTGGGCGACTTAAAACTCGTCACGAAGATTGAGGTTTCAACATTGTTTGAGGCCTATAAAGACTCCAGTTTTTAACATATGATATCTGCTTGGTACGATTCCACTAGTGTGGTCAAGAAAGCCAAGTAGTTCCTACCTTTTTAAAGACAGTCGAGTAGACATATTGTCATTTTTTATTAAATCCAGTGATTGTCAGCCCGATATCTGCAAGAGAGACACTGAACGTGGTGAATAAGGCCGCTTGTGTGCAAGATGGCGTTAGACTCTACCTGTCTAGATATATCGAGTATTTAATATGATATAATAAGAGAACCTTTCTAGACACTGTTTGAGCTTTTTAAAGTATAAACCCATTATGTAAATTACAAAACAATAATAATGTATGTTGGATGAAAATGACGAATGTTTATACCTTATTGCACTTATCAATGCAACCCTTATGTTTTCTTTTCCCATGTCGACAGTTCCTAGAGCATTGATATAGTTTGTGTCTTTGTACCTAAGCAATGTTGCTGCTTGACCCGTTTCATCGACCAGCAATGGCCATCTGTAAATAAAATTTATCCGAAAAACGAAACGGCATTTTCTATTGCGTTTAAACCTTAAACAGTATAAAGTGTTTTTTGGCAATTAAACACATAATGGAAAATTTATACTTCTAATGTTTGAAAGGAAACAAATTTTAAAAATAAAGTTTTTTTTTAATGTCATTTTTTCTACTATACAAAACAATAAAAAACATACTGTATGTTTCATCTTGTTGAAACACATCGCAATGTTTTATTCCGAATGCTTTTGTTTTTAACTGATTTTCAATATTTATTGTAGGTTGATTTTTGTTTGTTTGTCATTAAAAATAAAAATTATAATTAGTTAAATCATGCAAAATGTCACTGTCTCTTCATAAGAGCGCATATATAAATATGCTCACTTTCCTGATTCATCGATCCTGTGGTCATAATTTCTAAGCAAAACATCATCTAATTCTTTAACCATGATGTATAACCCAGGAAGTCTTTGTTTTTCTTCATCTGTTGAAATATGAATCACTTCAATACGACAATTGATGTAAAGGTGATTAAAATTTATGTTCCTATACCGGTTGTGTCTTACACCGATTGCGACTATACACCGGCTTTATGTACCGAGTTACACGACACGTGCCTTAGTGGAGCAGGAGTTGCTAACCCTTCTGAAGCTTCTGAACTAACCCTGGTTCTATAGTATTCGCGTTATTCCAGCTTTAGTTTTCAGTGCAGTGTTGTGCGTGCTATGTTCGTCTTTCATTTCTTTTTTGTTGGTCGTGGTCTTGTCTGTCTTCTGAATTTCTGTCTGGCCCTTTTCCCCGGGCCCTTTTCGAATTCCTTTTATGTCTCAGTTAGTTTTTTCCTATTTCTCATGAAGTAAGTTGGTCAAACTCGTGCAGATTATTTTATTCTGGTCAAAATTTTGTCGAACAAAAATCTTCTAAAGATAATTCGAACACCGTTTCCGCCTGATAATTCAAAGCTTCATTGCAATTTTTTCTATTCTGTTTTAACATATTCCCCCAAGCATAGACAGAACTTTGTTGTATTCAGTTACATGTTTGAATGTTGGTTAACGTCCAGTGGCAAATATTTCATGAATATTCGAGACAAGAGCATATTATTGAATGATAAAAGAATCCTGCTTTGTACTAGACCGACACACTGAGCCGGTTTTTTAACGTGCTAACTCACGCAAGCAACAGTTCTCAGGAAGACATGCCACTTTACCCAGACACATTTTTCTGATTCTAGGCCGACCAGTCTTTGGTCGTACTCCTAAATATTGCGTGCGTAGTGGAGAAGCAGCAAATACCAATTTTAGTGTCTTTGGTACGATTGTCCGCACTCGACGCAGCACGCTTACCATTAAACCAGGCGGTTTTTTGGTCTTCAAAATACGGATAATTCTTGAGAGGACAAAATACATACTTATCTTTGGTGTTTCACTCAAAATCTAGTTCAAGTATTAAATTGGTAAAATACATAATTACCGTCATCTACTTGCTTCTCCCGCAGTTTTAATTTGACATCTGTTAAATCGTCACATGCCTTTTCCATTTTTACTTTTAATTTTTCAATTTCGAATTCCAATTCTTTTATATTCTGTCAACAGATTACACAATCTATGAATGATTGTTTTAAATTTTATATTTAATAGAATGAATATGGAATGTATACCCGAAAGATACAATCCACAACTTACCTACGTTTATAACAAGTGTTCAAAAGCAAAATTTTACTGTTCATTAATCGTTTTTCTGGATTTAACTTCATCAGAGTCGCGAGGGGCTAAGATAGGAAGACCTGTTAATTTTTATGAATTTCTATAATTACACACGTACAGCTATGTGTCATGTTTTGTATCTTCCATTTTCTAGAGATTGCTGTGTCTGTCCACTTAGTTTTCTTGGCCATGGTATTGTCTGTCTTCCGACTTACGATTTCTGTCTGCCACTTTTTCCCCTAATGTTTTCTAATGAAGGTTAATTACCATACTGCGTCGTCTTAGTATTCATGGTCTATATTCATATCATAATCCAACGACTTGCAAAACATTAGGTAGGCCATTATATTGAAGATGCAGTTTTAGATTTTCATGATTAACAGTGCAGTCGTTTGGGGCAAAAAATCTTACTTTGCAATAAACAAAACAATTATATGAAATATCTAATTTTTTTTTCTTTAAATTGGGTTCCTCATTTCTGGAATTTTATTCAGCAATACGGTATTTATAATATCTACGGTACCTGTAGTGTGATCTGTTTCCTGTTGAAACCCAGGTTTACAACATGATCGTGTTCATTCATTTTTCTTTCAATTTCGCAGTAGGTTTTATCTAACTACAAAAAAATCAGGAATAAGCTTGATTCATATCATTGTGATAAATTTTGGTTAAAAAGAGCTTATGAAAACATGACAGCTAGACTATGGGAAAATGATTGTATATTTGAAAAAGGAATGATTGTTGTCCAGACAAAGGAAGATTAAAACCATTCCAAAGTGACATGAATTCTACAACCATTAATGACATCTATTAAACAGGACCAAACCCAACTAGGAAATGGATATCCGAATTTGTAGTTATCAAGAACAACCAATCGCGACGCTGAGATTTTTTTAAAGGATCGGAGGTGAGGAAAAATTTGGGTAAATAAGTTTACGAATCAGATTACATGTGTAAAGTAGCAAGCATTTTTAGGAATGACAATATGATTGAAGGTGTATGATATAAACTTCAGCTACTGAACGGCTGAAGAAATAAAGGAGTGAAGAAGAAAAAACACACCTTGTACTGGGTGGTTACAAATTGTATACAATGTATAAATGTATGACACACGTTGGCTGTCGCCACTGCACTTTTAGGTATATTTACATCGAAATGTCAGATTTCCTGGGAAGCCTTAGGCGTCAGGTTTTCAATTGCTTCCCTCGCTTTACTCAGCTGTTTAATTGAAATAAAAACCTACCTTCATCCTTTAACCTTTATATATAAATACTAACCTGTTCTTGTAAAACATCGTAATTCTTCTGTTTCTTCCGAAGTAAACTTTGTAAACTGAAAATAAAATTATTAATCAATATTTTAATAACTCTAAATTCCTCATTTTGGTGGTTTATTACTTTCATAGGGTTAAACTTATTGATGACTTTGAAAATAAACACATATTTGCATTTTTTCGCCAGTGTTTTGTGTGTTCATACTGGAGCAATTTGCTTTTCCTTGTTTCCTTGTTAGGTGTATATTCAATAGAGCTCAACAAAAGGCGTCGCAGAATTCCATCTTTATTGCTGACCTTGTGTTTCCATCTTAAAATTTTTCATTTCCTTATGCAAATATGGTATGTGCCCGTTGTCTCTTCAGTTTACAAATTATTATGTGTCTAAGGTTTTAGTTGAAGAAACTATGTAACACAACTTACATTTCTTCCTCTGCATGTTTTCTGACTTTGTCTGCGTCCTTTAATTGCTTCCTTCTTTCCTCTAGGTTCTTAAGTAAAATTTCTGTCTGACTTGTGTCCCAGTCATGTAAAAACTTTATTACTTCTTCTTCTGCTGAAATCTATTTCAAATGATTTTTTGTGTTTTACGTATTAAAATAAATAATTTTTTAACTGAAAGTCTTAAATATTAAGATAACAGAATAGCAACACAACATGTTTAAACCCACAGCATGCTTAATGTGCCTGTCCCAAGCAAGTGTTAACATTACTGGTTTACATTGTATGCTTATCTGGCCGATAGTTGTTACATTTAAATATCATCAATTTTATTTTTTAGAGGGGTGGGTGATTAACAGCTTGCCGGAGGGTGGGGATACGTGTCCATCATTAAATGCCTTTGTGCAACCTGTAAATAATTGTAAATTACACGTTCTGAGTGGTGTCCCATGGACAATCATTCCACATCTGCTTTTATCTATTTTTATCGTGAATTGAAGAAAAAAATCAATAATTTTGGAAATTTTGTATAACATAGCTACTTGCATCTTTAGGTGTGTTGTTGTCATCGGCATATATTCTAGGATCCGCACCGTTTTCCAACAAAGCCTGCAATATAGAACGAAAGCCTTCTAAAAGACAACAATTTTATGGATAAAGACTAATGCTACCATAAAAGTGTATGTGCTTTTTTTTTTAAGCCCACACTTTGTTCGTTTATATTTTGTTCACGCATTTAATCATTTATATAGTTCTAGGTTCATTTATTTTGTTTTCGTTTGACCTCCGTGTTTCTTTGGATTTTGTATTGTTTCTTCTTTGTTCTTCATTGTGGGTTTTTTAAGTTTAGAAGAGTTATACTATTCTTAACTTATTGGATTTGTTCCAGTTCAACATAAACCTTAATATCCAAGTTTTTGATGATGATACCTTAAAGACGAACATAAGAGCAAAAAGTTTTTGAGATAAAATACCTTGCAGGCTTCGAGGTGACCAGAAAATGCTGCCCTGTATAGTGGTGTCCTGTTGAATTGGCCTTGTGAATTCGGATTAGCTCCTTTTTGTAGCAGCAATATAATTGAATCGACATGCCCGCCAGCTACAAAATAAGAAATGTCCACATTTTGTGAACATTGGAACATTTGTCAATAACTTGATCGATTTTTGTAAATTTCATGAAAACACAAATTTAAACACTGACCTTTTGACCTTCAGGGGATGAAAGCTGGGCGGTGTGTCTCTGCCTTGTTTGTTTGTTTGTTTTGTTTTGTATTTTTGTGCCAAAAACTTATGCAAGACAATTATTTCAAAATTGCAGTTTAAACAAGATATTTTTCAGCAATATTATAGTTTTCGAGATCAAATCTGTCAGACTATTTTTTCTCGACCATAATCAAGGCAAGGAATTTGTTACCTAAAAATCCCCTCTCTGAAAAATCAAAATGATCGTGCTTTATATAATGGACCATTTTATTATACCTGCTGCCTCCGACAAAGGTGTATTTTTGTGTGGATTTTCACAGTCCACCATTGCCAGCAAATGTCTATCTCTCATGTTTTTACCAATAACATCATATCCAACTTGGTTCTTGTCATCCATCTGTTTAACCTTGTGAAAACATTGAACACTCTTGTACGGTGGTATTGAAAAACTTAATAATTTAGCGGATTTTCTTATGAAACTAACTATAAAAGATAAACCTTTTTACATATTGATTTATTGTTTAACTTGTTTTCGTCCTGAATATGCATGAAATATTTGCCACTGGACGTTAAACAACAATCAATCAATCAATCTTTTAATATGCCAATATTGCGTAAATATGGTGTACTTGTCTACACTTTATACGTATTTTAGAAGTAACCTCTCAAAAGCAGCATAAAAACCAGATCGAAACATAGCAGAAGATGTGTCCAAACAAATGAAATAAGAATTTAAAGCCAAATAGCGTGGCAAGGACATAACTGCATAAAATTTCGAAGCCACTACGTTATTTCAGGGTTTCAGAATTTAAATAATTGCCGCAAATCCAAGTAAACAATATGTTATATATTGCACTACGGACAGATCTGGACAACTTGGTTGGTGAAAACCATCAGGGACCTTTCGTCCAACGAAAGTGTCATCGACCTAGTGGTTTACAAATACAAGTTTACCAATTTTGCGTAAATATTGTAATGTTTGTCCAGTGTATTTGCCCATAATTCATAATAAGATAATTTAAGTTATGATTATTTTGTAAAAAGTAAATCGAGATACCTGATTTTATCTTAAGAGGAGAACCTTGGAGGTTCGTTCTGTAACTTAAATTAGGATTATCCTAAATAATTATGTGAGTCGTTTTGGTTTTTTTTTTCATTTTAATTTCCTGATATTATTTTTATAGGGTGCAATATCTGGCATGACCAAAGCTCTTGCTATAGACGAAGCAAAGTATAATGTTAGAGTAAACTGGTGGGTGCAGAGTTTTTTATACGTTTTGTGTTAGACTTTGCTTATTGGCAATTACTAATTTGATTGGGCTATATCATATTTACGTGATAATTACGTGTGTGAGAATATTTATACATTTAGATTTGAAATAACCATGCTGTTCATATCAAATATACTAATATTTCTTTACAAGTAATTGTGGTATTTTTGTTTGAAATTTTTTTTTGCATTACGACTCGAACCGAACCGAACGCCGCTATATACAGCATTGAATCTAGAGTCCTAGAGTGTAGTACTGTCAATCAAAAGAATTTGTTATCGCAGGTGATATTAGTCTGTAACTGTATTGTATGTTTGGTATTTGAACATTTTCTGGTTTTACTGTCATTAATTTGTTTTTCATTACGAGTAATTAAAGAATATTTGCGATGCTCAACTCTTGGACTGGCATCGACAACTTTTCAAATATACAATCGAGTTAAAAGATTTTAAAATTTTTAGAACGTTATCTGCAACCGCGTTGTAGCGCTGCCAATAACCCAACAGTGGTTTGTGGATTCTATGCAGGTACGCGTACATTAAAAACTAACTTCATCAAAGTTGCATGTTTTCGGTACGAAATATCCATTTCACAGATGACCATGGATATCTTCCGACTGTCATTAATACAAATCCGTTCCTATACCGGTTTTGACTAACATCGATTGTAACTATACACCGGCTTTGACTACTGAGTAACACGACAGGTGCCACTAGTGGAGCAGGAGTTGCTTACCCTTCCGATGCACCTGAACTCACCCTGGTTTTTGTAGGGTTCGTGTTACTCCAGCTTTCGTTTTCAGTGTAGTGTTGTGTGTTCTATGTTGTCTGACTTTTCATTTTGTTGGCCATGGTTTGTCTGTCTTCCGACTAAATGATTTCTGTCTGCCCCTTTGGTATCTTCGAATTCCTTTATTTTGGTCACCAGATTTTCCCTTTAAGTTATATACAATGTGGAATTGTTTTGTGATAGATATACAGGTGATTTATTAAAAATTATAGTAAAATCATAGAAAAAAATACAAGTGTTCTGACATTAAAGGTGTTTTTTAATAGAATTATAGCAGGTCAAAACAATTTTTTTCACAAAAAATAAAGTTATTTTAACTCTTTTATAAAAAGTGTTTTAAAAAAAATCCACGTTGCACACTGGCTAGCATTTAATTTTCTTTTATTAAAAAACCGGCTTCATTTTGAACCCGATTTTTGGATTTTTCCAAGTTAAAATGAAATATTTTTGTCTAGCCAAAATCAGGACAAGAGTTTTAACTTTTTTAAATTGAAGCTTCCTTAACCCGACAGTGAAATTTTGTTAAAGACGAGCATTTGTTCTAAAAATCAGCAATATAACTAGCAAAGGAACTCGAAATAAGACACGGGGCTTAGGTTTATAAAATTCAATAAGAAAATATTCGGAACGAAAATATGACATGCGTTAATTATTTGTTCAAAATAAAGTATGATGATGATAGGAGTTATAAAGGAATAGGTTAGTTAGATCTGCCAATCAGTACAAGAATATTGAGCTTGAATTCAAAAACCAGTGTTGAAATTTGAAAGAGGTGTCTTAAGTCAAATTATTATTGAAAACTCCATAGTAATTTTTAAAAAATCTTTACACTGTTTAATCCAGACTTCACTTTAAGTGTTGCATTTCTTTCAAGCTTACTTCCATGTTAATTTTCAGCTTATACAACAATTAGCTTTGATATTCGGGAATTGGTACTCCTAGACATTCGAGATAATATTTCCTTTGTGCAATATTTTAAAATTGAATCAATTTTACTATAGACATTCGAGCTTATTTTACAATTGTAAAATATTTTAATTAGTCAATTTTACTACTTATAGTATTCAACCTGGTAATATATGGACGCCACTGTTTGATGAGTATATCAAAAGTTGTGATGATCCAGACGGCACCAAGAAAAGCTTTGAGAATTTTCAGGTGAAAAATTATTATTTTAGGAAGTGCTTACATTACATATTAATAAACTTTCAACCTTAATGTTAAAACAACCTGACATTTACAAGAACATGTGTATATATGAGTACATTTGTACTACAGAAAGCGTTTAGCGCAGTTTATTTATATTTGAAGGCGTATCGCTGTCATGTGATCTAAACAAGATGAAAGTCAATGAAAACCAGACTTAGTGAAGGAAATCAAGAAAATCATTTAAAAACATGGGAAGTTCGAGAACAAGACACAAAAAAGACAGTTACAACACAGATATGAAATAATGAAAATCCAACAACTTAGAGGTAACTGCAGGCACGCAAGTGGTCTGGAAGATTAAGTTAGGGTGCAGATCCAAAAGTCCATACTGCAACTCAAAATACATCATGTGATATGTAAGAATGAAATCAGACGTTATTTGAAAATATTTACAAATGTTGAAATTGAAATTGATTAAATATACACTTATTAGTCCAGTGTAGCATACCATTGTGAGAGATCAGAATTACATAGTCAAAAGAGACAAGACAAATTTGAAACAAACTAAATGATAAAACGAAAACAAAAGGAACAAAGGCTTGGCATCCACGAACTCCCCACAAAACAGGAGTGTGATCAGGTGCTCATGAAGGGTAAGCATCACGCGCAACACAATTCAGGTTAAGGTCAATCCGAGAAGAGGTTAATTTATTTTTGACATTTGCTAACTCACCTGATATGAACAATTGTTATGTTCCAATGTTTGAGTAAATCGCTCTTGTTGACTTTATGTTGTATTACAATTTCAGCTTCTTGGAAGGTTTGGAACTACACAAGAGATTGGACAGGCATGCCTTTATCTGGCTAATGAAGGGACGTTTTGTACTGGTGTTGAACTCAATGTGAGCTGCGGCGCAGAACTTGGCATGGCCAACAAAAATATGAGACAAGAAAGTAAATGATGAACTTATCAGTTCCGATCTGCATCATGCATATTACAATACTCGGGCGTCCAGTGAACAAATATATGGATAACTGGTGTTGGACAAAGTAAAAATATAGAGGTCATAAATATAATATCAGTGAATCCATATTGGATATATAAAATAGAAAACGACAAAATGTATTTGTTTGTTTATTGCAATTCTTTTTCTGTAGGTCCTTAATTAGCTTTGTTCTGTAAGTACCAATCATTTGATGTGGATAATAGCTAAATTTATCAAGATAACAATTTTATTGTTAACAAGTGTGGTAGCTCGAGAAGAAAGAAAAGTCAGTTGGGTATGTGTGTTAAACCACATTGTTATTAAATTGGGGGAATTGTTGAATAATTATGATAATGATATGATATTATTAACAAGATAATTCTCTGAAAAAAAACTTTTATTATTTTCAAAAAGAACTGTGATTTTTTTTTAATATTACAAAATAACAACAACAACTATTAGCTTGAAAAAATGAGGAACTGAGGTATAATTTTACAGGTCCAATCACAGTTTAAATAATAATTAATCTGCAGGCTGTGTTGCCATGGTTGAGCGTCATAATGGTCAAAGCTCAGAAGTTACTTATGCTTTACATGTTGATTGAATCAGCAACTTACTTAAACACGATAGAAATAGGGATATAAATATAATATATTATAAAAATAGGAGATTTGGCATGATTTTTATGAGACAGCCAAGCACCAAATAATAATAGAATTTAAACTTAAACAGGTCCCATTACGACCTTCAATAACGAACCAGGGTAAATGCATTAGAGAAGCTGTAAAAGGCCATGAAATACAAAATGTGAAGCTATTCATAAAGTACGACAGTCGACCTAGTCTATTGCAAAATTAATGAACAAATGATAATAAATGACTAATTAAACAACGACAACCACTGGACTACATAAGGCTGTTGTGTGCCATAATTAAAGACCATTGTTAGTTATTACCTAACTAGAGATACTGTTGGATCATTATTTGCGATCTTAAAAAATTTGTTTGGAGCTCTGATTGTCTATAAAGGATTAGGAGAAATTGTATGATAGTCTATGAGACAGCCTTTCAAAAACTATATAAAGTTCACCTCTTCTCGGATTGACTTTTACCCGGATTAGAATTAAAGGAGTCCACGACTGGTGCTATGCACAGGGCATGGGATGCTTACTCTTCCGGAGCACCTGATACCACTCCTATTTATAAAGGAGTTTGTGGATATTTCCAAATTGTTCTTTTTTGGTTTTTTTAATCTTTTGGTTTGTTTCAAATTTTTCTTGTCTCTTCGGACTATGCACTTTTAATGAAGGCAAATCCAGAAGAGCGCTTTACAAGGTTATATTTGGCTTCTGAATATTTGTATAAACGTGTCTAATATGTGGACTGTGTCTTTTTGGCATATATGCCATTATTTCTTTTAAATATTACCGCCATCCACAGAAAATACAACACGTCAAAGCTTTTATCGGGCATTGGACGTATTCATGAGTGATTACTCGGGTGGATCAAGGTATTAGCCACAAGACAAACTAGACACAATTAAGTTGTCGGAAACGACAGCTATCCACACACCCTGCAACGCCTGTTCTAGCTGTCGTACCCAAGTCTGATTTTATCTAAAGCTTTGTCTGAATGATAATTTTTGTTTTTGTTACCTCTGAAGTTT
>JAULBM010317468.1:0-13743 GCA_032357055.1 Geukensia granosissima | reverse complement strand
CCTGCTCCACTAGTGGCACCCGTCGTGTTACTCAGTAATCAAAGCCGGGGTTTAGTCACAATCGATGTTGGTCGCAAAATTACTTATGTAATGCTTTGCAAATATTCTTAATCTTCCTGCATTTTAGAAGAATATATAGATTAAAAAACTTTTTATCTAACATTATCTAGTACTTTCTAAATTAGAAATGATTTTTAATCTGTATGATACAAGCTGTCTGATACAAAATGTTGTATCTACACTGGGTGGTGATACAAGAATGGAGCGACATTGTATGCGAAGTTTTCATGACATCATAATACGGAACGCTTAGAAACCAAACAAAACAAGAACAATGTAAATAAAAAACACTATCTATTACTCTATTTCTGCTTTGCAAATATTCATTTTTTCATATTTTAGTGAGAAAATATATAATTGAAATGTTAGATAAACTTTTTATATACATATTGTATATTGGTAAAAGATTTTTGTATCAGGTTTTGACTGTTTCGTGAATTTGACCGCATAAAAACTTGAAACTTGAAACTACTCGTCGCTTTGCGACTCGTAGTGATACTGATTCGCTCAACAGTTTGACCTGATACAAAATCTTGTACCAGTACATAATGTATATAATATGCATTTATTAACATATTGTAATGGCACAAGTTTTCTGTATCAGCTCCTTGGAGTCTATGGAGTTTGATGCATCACTACTATTTGCTCAATAGTCTTGACCATATACAAAATATTATACCAGTACATGGCATATATAAACTGTTTTTATATTTCACGTGACTGTGTGATTCTAAATAAATTAATTTTGATTTTAAAATTTCAATTAATTTGATGCAATTGAAAGTCAAACTGAAAACTCCATGAATCTACAAATAAAAATGAAAGGGAACTTGTGTCATTTTTTCTTTGGTCACTAAAATGATTAGCTTTTCTATTTTTTGATAAAGTTACGTTAATTTTGAAGCTGTCCTCTTTAACCATGTATTTTTTTTTATGGTTCCAAGGCCTTCAAATGTTTAAATATCTGCAATAATAGCTGATCTTTCTCTATATAAACAATATAAATATTATCTTTCTTAATTTTTTTCTGACACATTTGTTTATTTCAATTACTACCTAATAGATACATACATGTTCTTTCCATCATAGGTACGGCAACAATCTTTGTTTGCTAGATGCAACTTACAGGACAACCAAATATGCATTACCATTGTTTTTTCTGGCCATAAAAACAAATGTCGGATTTAGTGTTGTCGGAGAATTCATTGTAGAAAATGAGACAAAAGAGGCAATAAAGCAAGGGTTGGGCAAAATACATCAGTGGATGCTTGAGGATGATCACTGGGAGTGGAAACCACAGTATTTCATGACAGATTACTGTGAGAGAGAAATATATGCCATTGAAGAAACATTTCCAGGTAATTCTTAGGAATAGTATTCTTTAACCTTGGTATTATTAGCATGCACAGCAAGTACCAGTACCATATTTTTATACCCTTAGAATCAAGAACTTTGGGGTATATAGGAATCACCCTGTCTCTCCATATACCTTTAAAACACTTCTACTCCTAAACATTTAAATGCATTTCAATAAAACTTCAAATGAACATAAGACACAATATTTAGAAGTGCACATAAGAAGGAAGTTTGCACATTCCAAGGGCATGTAACAACTTGTTTTGACTTTCAGTAGGAGCAGAGGTGTGAGCTTTGCTTGTTTATACATATTTTGATAATGGTTTAGATTGACCTTACTTTAAAGATACACAATTTAACTTCAAGATAAAGCAATAAGATGATATTATGTTGAAAAAAGTGAAATTGGTGTTTGTCAGTATGTTTAATATTTCATACAATGGTAGATATGCATGTATTAAGAACAATTTTGAAAACAGTGTTAACCACATAATAGTCAAAACTTTGATGAACATTTATTTAAATCTTATGCCAGTAAGAAATCCCCTGTGAAATCATTTCAGATTGTAGTGTCTTTTTATGCGATTTCCACCGAGAACAGAGCTGGACAAGGTGGGTCAGCAAGCTGGACAACAAAATTCCATCTTCATCTAAGGAGAATGTTTTGGCAATGCTACGGAGGTGTGCTCATGCTCTGAGCCAAGAAGAATTTGAGCAGTCAGTAGTGAAGTTGAAAAACTCCACCCACTGGATGTCTAATGTTAGACTTCAGAATTGGTTCTGTAAAACATGGTTGACCGAAAAGGAGGTAAATAATTGCATGTAAACATGTCTGATTATTCATTGAAGAAAAGCAAGCAAACCAAGACGTTCTCTTGTAGACCACCTTATATCCTTTCAAAATCATATTTATGTTTTTCTCATGACCCACACAGGTCAGCTGCCTGATATTTGGCTCAGAACATCACTATGGAGAACTATACTGTGTAGCACGGTTACAAATCTGCCACATGTACACTTCCTGTTTGAAGCAGCTTAAATTATTTTGATAAATAAAAATTTGTCACATTTTTCTGAGGAACATCATAGGCCAGTTCAATTCCTTATATTTGGCACAGAGTATGGAGAACAGTATTGTGTAAATAGTTCCAAACCTGCCTAATATGCACTTCCTGTTTGAGGCAACTTAGTTAGGGAAAACTTTGGTTTCCTTATCAGTTTCTTTAGGGCTTTGAACTAGCAGACAGTAACTGGACTACACTTTAGAGGACGGTACTTCTTGTTGTAGCTTGTCTTAATTGTTATTATATTTGTTTACGGTATTGATCTCAAGTGTTAAGCCCATTTCAACTGATTTTTATAGTTTATTTTATTGTTGTTTTGTCACACCACTGTCCCAGGTTAGAGGACACCACTATTCCAGGGTTGAGCGCTCACTAACCGGTTTAACCCTGCCAGATACTTTATGTGCCTGTCCCAAGCCAGGAACCTGTAGTCCAGTGGATGTCGTTGTTTACTTGCTTATTGTTATTCGTTTTTCGTTTTCTATAGATTAGGATGATTGTTGTATTTGTTGAATAATTTCACATTTTGGTTTTTTATCGGGGCCTTTTACAGGTTACTTTATGGTATGGACCAATATCCATTGTTGAAGGCCTTACGGTGACCTGTAGAAGTTCAGATTTGTCTGTCTTCATGTGGATGGTTGTCTCATGAACAATCATACCAGATCTCCCATTTTTTATATTAGAATACAGTAGAACTGTACTGTATTTTCTCATAGAATTAAACAGAACTAAATCATGGCAATTATAATACTCTTCCATCATGGTCATACTCTTAAAGAAATAATTTATCAAACGAAAAGTATAGGCAGTTGACAGTCTCACTTATTATTAGTTAAATTGTTGGATTTTTGTATTTGAGGTAGGAGTAAAACTATATATGATAATGTATGATAAACAGAATTGATGATAATGAAGGCTATTTTTTTTATAAGTTTGAGAAAGTGACTGGATGAAAAAAAAACAGTTATTAAAATTTTCATCAAACAAATTTAACAAACTATTTTGACATAATAAAGAAATGCTACAGTCTTCTTTTAAAAAAAAATATAAGAATTACCCAAGTGCTTAGGGTATATTAAGCAATTAAGATATACTAAAAGAATGAAAACAGTTAATAGTCATCAATTGTGGTGCCTCAAATTCTGATCAGTTTCCTTGGTGACCTCTTCTGGTCAAACAAGTTATATTAACTTATTCTGTAATGGATTATTTTCAATCAATTTGACTTCTTGTCATTACCATTTGAAAGAAAAGCTAAAAAGAAACCCTGTTCAGATTGAAAAGGAAAGGTTCATTATTTTTTTTATGTATGAATATTCAATTATACATTTTTCTCTCTGTATTGACACTCATCACTTTTTTCCAGCGATGGGCATGGGCATTTCGTACAGGAAGAGGATTAATGGTAAACACAAACAATGGCCTGGAGAGACAGAATAAAGTGTTTAAATACACATATTTGGAACAGAAAAAGAGTATGAGTGCTTCAGGGATGATTTCTGTTCTAATACAAGATTACCTTCCAGCAATGACACTCAAGTAAGTATTCATTTATATGTTTATAAGATGTTTGAAAAAAATAGACATTAATGTTTTTGTTATCAATTTTATACTGTAATGTACTGCTAAGATTGGTCATTTTTTGATCATATGCATGAAATTCATTGACTTTTTCTTTTTGATATGTTTTTTGAAGGGTTACAAATAATTTAACTGATATCCCTGATGATTTTACTTGCTGAATATTAATGTTATATACAGGTGAGATATATTAGTGTGTCCACACCTGTTCTTTCAAACATATTAATCTGAAATATGCGAATAGACTTGCAAGTTGTATTACTATAATTTTTGTCCAATAATTTGATGATGCATTTAATATATATGCAAGGTCTTGAAGCTGACTTGTCCTTGATCATTAGTTCAATAAAAGCCATATTACAGTCACACATTATCTCATTCTGTCAAATGATGTAATCCACATTTAAAATACAGTACACATGTAAAATACAGTACACATAATATATCTCACCCTAAATGTCTATTCCACTTTTCTGTACCAGGCCAATATGGCTTTTGTCCACATTGGGTGATGAATTAAAAAGTATTATAACTTCCAGTGGATAATTTTCTATTCGACATTTTTTTTTTGGTATTTCTGCAAATGGTCTCTGTGTAGTTGATTACATTGTCCGATAAAGATACCTCAAAAGTAGCTATTAAACTTTTATTTAACAACATGAACCAACAGAGATATATTTACTTGAAGCTAGCAGTCTACGGAAACAACCATTGGGAGTCTGAGAGGATTGAAATGGAAGACAACATGGGAGTGTGAACTGCTAATATAGAATAGTATAAAGCTAATTTGGTACTTATGATCAACAAAATTAAGCATCATTTTAGTATTTTATCTAGCAGTGTCACAGATAAACACCAACTTTCTTCCTTTCTTCATTATTTTCATATATGAGGACGTATAATTGGACTAGAGCAAAATTTCCCTGTTTTGAAAAAGTTCTATGGTAGGGTTTTATAATTTAAACAGTCTTATTTAATAAAAGTGTTATAAACTGGTTTTTTTTCTGTATAAGCCCATCATAGATTTTTTATGAGCTATATTGCTTTGCTGTCACATTGGTAACCTTAAATATACCAGAAACAATACAGAATATTGTTTAACAATACAGAATATTGTTTAATCTCATTATTTTTAAATTAAACAAGATGAAAGTAATCTTATTATGTGTAAAGATAGAATATATGATAATCTTGATTTTGCATTCATAGATTTCATCTCTTTACTGTAAGTAACATTGGTTTAGGTGGCTTAATATATTTGTGTATTTTTTATACCTGCACACTTATATGTATATATTTCACCTTTCTGGTTGAGGCTATTCCTATTTCTTGATGCCATATATTGTTAATTTCATTTTCTTTCAGTCATACAGTTTTACTACAATATACATTATATACCTACAGGCTATTAATTTGCTGTTATGTTTTCAATCTTTTTATTTTTTCAAAATCTACTAACATTTATTTATTTCTTTCTGTAATATAGTCCATATTATATTTAGTTTTTAACTATGCAATTTCAATAACCTTCTCTTTAAGCAGTTGAAGTTGTTTTATTTTGTGTGATAAATTTTGAAAAAGGTAATTTCCTCGAAAACAGAATTATCATGAAACTATCGGAATCTCATTTCACACATGCTGATAATTGTTTTATTTATCATACATTAGAATAACATTCTTGTTTTAATAATGGAAAAATAGTTTTCTGAATTCTTCTTTGCATGACACACTGGTAAAATTTTGAAACTTGATGTATACTCACACCCACTTAATTCATCACTTTTACCAGATAATTTGCATTATAAGTCTGAAATTTTAGGCATTACACCTTTATTTAACTTAAATCTATTCACACAGGTACATGAAGGATAATGCAGTAGGTTTGAAGGGAATAGGGAGAAAATACCATTCAGATGTGCCTGAATTTCTCCATCATAGACCACCAGAATTTATCAATCACTGCATGGAAAAAGTTGCTCTTGGTTTGCTGATTGAAAAAGAAGACATTGAAAAAGTCTCACCAAATGAATACACTGTATGTATTTCATTGTTAGTGGATGTTACATGCATCAGACAATTACAAATATTTTTTCTCTCTTGCAATTATGGTTTTGATAAGATAATAAAAACAAAGATAGGCAAATAGCGTAGAAACATTTGGGTTGCAACATGTGGTTTCTCTTAAAAAAGTGATATCAAATGGGTTGAATGTCATAGTATTTGTTTTGAGATAGAATACCTAAATGACAGTAAACAGTTTGTTCAGTTTCTTGAAGAATTCTTTCCCATTGAACAAAAAAAAATCCAAAGAAAAGTACATCATTTTATAAATTTACAATTGAGGCTTTATATATACATAGTTACAGAACTAAGTTTTCTAATAACATGGTTTTCAATGCAAAAATGTTACAGCACTTTGCATAGGATTCTGATCATACTAGTCTCTTAAGTTCTTGAATGGAATGGATACTTTGAACATGCAATACAAAAAGAAGATAACAAGAAATACCCACATTAACAAACCCCACAAAAATAGGCAACTGCAAACCTCTCCTCAAGGAAAAAAAATAACGAAAAGTGACAGAGACATACATAAAAAACGACAGAGAGTCAGGTTAGTCTGACTTTTTACAGACACATTAATGAACATTTATTAAATATCTATGCATATAACATCAGAGATTCACATTGAATCTTGTTATAGGCATTTTACATGGAAATTATATAATCGGTAAACAATTTCTGTTGTAAGCGAAAAGTATAGTCAAACTTTTTTTTTGTGTTTTAACTTTTTATATCTCCTCTCTTAAACCGCTATTCAAAAGAATAAAGAACATTTTGTTTCTGATACTGACCTATCACAGAAAAATATCAGGCTTGTATTGCAATTGTTGGCTTGCCAAATATTGTTTAGGGATAAATCATTAAGTCAGTATCAGCAACAAACATTCCTTTATCCAATATATTCAACAAAGCATTGTCATTTATCTCATCTTATCTCGATATTACATTAATAGGTAAAGAGTCAGTCTACAGGAAACAGTCAACTTTATCATGTATTGTTGTGCACTGACAAAGAAATGCCGTCCTGCGAATGTCACGACTTTCAATGGACCCTACTGCCATGCAAACATATGTTTGCACTTATATACAGTGATGAGGAAGTCACATGGGAGACTTTTCCAGAGAAATACAGAATGTCTCCATATTTTACTATGGACAGCTGTATATCTTTGTTCACAAGTACATCCACAAGTATTGATGATGATGATGATGTTAATAATGATGATGGAGAAGAAGAAGTGGAAACCGTGCATAATGGTATTGAATTGGAAGAAATACCAAAAAAACAGAATAAATTGTCAGGCCTGAAGGCAGAGGCAGTACGTTGTCGAGAGAAATTATCATTATTACAGAATGCAACATACCTGTGTCAGAATAGGGAAGCCTTGTTACATCTGGGCAATCTTCTTGATGAAGCTGGAATTTATATCAACAATCATCTTTATCCAGAAGACGGATTAGTTCCAGAGGTCAACAATGAAAAAAAATCGAAAAGTACTAAGAGGAAAACAAATGATACCTATTCTACACAAGAAGGAACAGCTAAAAGGCGTAGGTCTGCACTCAAATTACATGAAAGAAAACCCACGTCAGGTAGGGTTGGCATTTCTGCTGAGAGGAAACGTAAACCTATCAAGGTGGTACGAAAGCCTCCAGCAGAAGACAACCTGATCATAGAGGGTCATGCAGCAGTGCCATCTGAATCTATGGGTAATTATACACCACATTACTTTATTTACTTTAAACTGAACATTTGATTGTTATGAAATCTTTTGAAGTTTACAATACTGTGCAATACAAATAAATATATAAAAGGAATAGAAAATACAGCTCAATTTCTTAGGGGAGAGAGAAAATCCTTGGTGTTTTTTCCTAATTTATGACTTTTTAAATTTCTTACATGTCTTATACACATCACAGCAGATTACTTGTATCTTTGTTTATGATTTTATGCATTTGTACATTGTACAAATTAGATCATTGATATGGTCCCAGTTTTGAAATATTGGAACCAGTGAATCGGAATGAAAATTGACAGAGCTTACAAGAAGAAATATTATTTGATACTTGCAATCACAAATGTTATATTACTTTGTACATTGACAAATTTGAAAGATGAGCAAGACTTAAAAAATTATTTGAAAGATATTAGTTTGTTCCAATGAAATAGGGAATACATTTTATTTTATTTTACAAAATGAAAAAAAAATTGATGTACTCAAAAGGTAGCAGGACTGATACTGATCAAATCCCTCAAAAGAATGTTATCTTGTCTACCGATATTAATTTGTTTCATAAGTCTTATCTAAAAAAATAAAAGTTCTGCCGATTTGGTAACTTTTCTACTGATTTATAGATTTGGTTTTTTTTCAAAAATCTTATGTTTGTATTGAACAATTTTCCATCATATATAAAAAGAACACAATTGTTTCAAAACATTTTAATAAACTGCCCCGACCTTTCTTAATGACAGATTTTTTTTTAAAGTTTTTACTTTGCAATTCAATTATTATATTTCATGTTTGGAAGCATGGTAACATGCAAAATATTCATGTACCAGTCCTGCGGTTTTGGTATTTAATGTTCGAAAAAAATGTTCATCTGCGACATCGACAATACACCAGAGGTGGGATGCAGATAATTGGAAGAAGAAAAGTACCAATTTTAATGACGTCATAGTATGAGTATGTGATACAGGACAAGCTATCCGATATCTGGTACACAGTTCAGGGTTAGCTATGTGATAGTATATGATATATTGTACTATTTGATTGACTTTAATTTCTATACAAATTTTGACTTTTTATGAACAGGGGAGGAATCACTTGATGTGATGACAAATACAGATGAAAACATTCTCGATGAACAGACTGAAACAACAGTGCCCCTGGAACAAGAACAGCCAGACATTGATGAAGAACAAGGAGCCTCAAAGAATAAATGTATTTATGATCCAAGTTAAAAAAAAAATATGTGTCATTTCTTTGTTACCAGCAATATTGTTAAATAGATAATTAGAACTGTGTCAGATAACAAATATACAATCAGCAATTTTACTTTATAGTTCTAACATGATATGTAGGTTTTGTAATCTAAAACATGCATTATATTTTAAAAAACCATAGTCAATGCAAATTTTGATATGCATGTATGGATTATCAGTATGACTCTTGTTTACTTTTCATTTGTTGTTTTGCCTAGATATTTTGTCATTATTAGGCTATTTATGTAGATTATAAAATTTTAAAAGTTTCTATAACTATATCTGATACCTCTCTCAAGATGATTTTTGCATAAGGATCAATTCCAATTTTTTTCCAGGTGCAAGAAAAAATGTCTCATTCAGGGATCCCTTAGAAGACATCAGAATATTAACAACAGGTAAGTATCAAAGCAAATGCAAGTATATGGCCCAAGAGTTTCCTGGAGTTTTGCTTCATTTGTCATTCATTTGCATTTTTAAAGCACAAAATATACATTATGTCTTTTTTCTATCAAGATCTTATTATTTATCATACTTGAGTTGTGTATTTTGAATGGCAAGTCAAACATAAAATAGCCTTCTTAACTAAATTTTTTTTGTGTGACTGTTATGCAATTTTTAGCCCACCTGGCCTAAAAGGCAATTCTAAATTTGTTGCCTTTTTTTGGAAAAGGATAATTAACATCTGAAAAGGCAGTATAAAGGACAATTGACTCTTATGTTATTAGGGAAATAATACTTTTTTTCACACAAAAAAACGGGGAATGTAATAAATAATAATTTTTTCAGGATCTATGCATAACAGATATACATCTGAAGAACTGCTTACTTCACGACTTGCATCAGTAGGTAAGTCAACATGTGTAATACATTCATGGACAATAAAAATTTTTACTTGACATAAAAGAAATCTAAATAAATACCAAAGAAAACAAAATTAATATAGGATTAAACATGTTTTTAAAGGAATTTATTGGTGTATAAACTGGACCAATTCACTCACAAACAAATAAAAGTCCGAAGGACTTTTATGTTACGTTTGTGAGTGAATTGGTCCAGTTTATACACCAATAAATTCCTTTAAAAACGTGTTTAATCCTTATAATTCTTTAATCTTGTGAGAAAACAATTTTATCTCCCCACTAGTAACCTCTACGATAAAAATTGTGTATTTGTGTCACTGGGTTGGCCTGGCGTATGAATATATTAATTCAGTGAAGCGCAAGGAAATGTACTCCATGGAACTTGCTAGTTGATAAAAATAAAATACAAAATATTTCACGTTTAAATTTTCTTCACAACAATCTTAACAAATAATAATCAAACAATAACAATAATTTCCAAATTAATTCGTAAACGTCAACAAATCGATGTCAGCAGGTAAGTTCACGGTCATATTGAATCAGCTGACCAAATACACAAAAATGAAATCAACAAGTCAACAACTACACACGAAAAGTCAATTGAAGTGGAAACTGCAGTTTTGAAAAACAGAATTAGCCGCAAACCCGTACATTTTACTTAGTTCCTGATTTGTTTGACTGTTCACCATGACACTTTGACTTGGCGCGGAGATGGGTTGTAGGGGATTTCGGTCAGTTGACACTGGAACAACAGCTTCACGACATTGTTCAGTAGGTAAGTTCCCTTGCTGAATCCTTGTCGGTGCAACATCATGATGTGTGTTTTTAACTGGCACGAGAGCCGATGATTTTGAAGAACCAGTGGCAACGTTATCGAGGACAGCACTGATTTTTTGCTTTTGCTCATTGCTAGGTCTCCTACAATAAGACTTGAGGCTTTCCTCACACTTGTGGTCAGACATGAACATGATATTCCTATCTGTTAGCCCAGCATCACTCATTGCTGTGATCGCAGTTGAACGTAGCGAATGTGCTGTGTAGCGTTTAACGCCGGCATTCTTGCAGATATCGGGCATAAAGTTTGAGAACGCTTTAACTTTCACTGGCGTTTCAGTATACCATACCCCATAATTAACAGGGTTACCACGAAGCACATCACGACTGCACTGATTAAATAAACTTTTACACTCAGGGTGGCATTTTGACAGAAAATACTTAACTGCCTTTACAGGACATGATTCTGAGTCGGTAGAGTACATCCGTTTGTCTTGGGCTTCCTCTGAGCTGTCCTCTGTGCCACCTTGGTAATTTTTTTGGTGTGTTTCATGTGTTATTGTTAGGTATTCTCTCCCTTCCTCATCTTTAACAAATTTAATGGAATCCATTGACAACTGCTGATGAAATTCAATGCCACGGCTAACAAAATGTATTGCGAGGACATACCAAACTTTAAAACGAAGCGCAACAACATTATTCTGTGTTGATAGGTATTCATTTATCTTCTGAAGCTCAGAATTTGAAATAAGAGGGTGATGCTGGGTCGGACGGGAGAGCCCATTACGAAGATTGAATTTCAACTTAGCGCTTAGCATCGAATTTGACGACTTAAATTCTTTGTCACGAACTATGTCTATGGTGCGGCCAATGTCCTTGAGATGCCTATTAATTGCAGCACGCACATTTTTCAGGGAATTTTTGTGATACTCCTGTGCCATATTTTCTGGCATACTTTGTATTCTTTTGTTTAGATTCTTTGGTTGGGCTTCAGCATAAAATCTGCGAAGACTTTCATTTAAATTTTCCTCAGAAATTGTTTTGAAATCTGGTACTTCCTGTAATCGTTCCAAACACCAAGCTGGAAATAGAATTTGGGAAATCTGGATTATTCTGACATACAACATTAGCTGAAAATGCAAGACCAAATTAAATGATTCTAAGGGATCGACCATCTTACTCAAGACTTGATGGGGGTGAGGGTAGGGTTCTGTTTTTTGACAGAAGAAAATTTTAATTCGCACACAGCATAAAAGTATTTTAAAGTTTTAGTTTTCACGTTTATTAGTCACAAATTTTTTCTTCGAAATCCAAATTTAACATTTTGCTTCATTGGGAAAAATTGGCTTGAAAGTTTGAAATTGTCTGTCACCTAGTGAATGGTTGTCTCATGATCAATCATACCATAACTCCCATTTTTATATTCAGAAATTTATTTGTAACCAGCTTGTCTAGAAAGTTTTTTGTGTGCATTTTTTCTAAGTCCATACTCCCCCCAGTTGAGAGTTAAATAGTCAGTCCCTAATATGTTTCAACTTTAGGCCAAAAGACCAATTCAGAATCTACTCATGCAACATGTATTTGCATTGCAGTTATTATTACACAAAAGTATTAATAATTCGAGTATTGCATTTTCCTTGAATTTCTGTCCGTTAGCACCGTGACAATGAAAAAGTTTATAGGTCGATAAATCTATTTTATGATGTCACAAATAAAACTTTATTTGCCACAAAATATTTGGCTTTCTGTTTTAGAAAACTAAGGTAAATATTTATTTGTTGTGTAATTCTATAGTATTCCTTTATTTTTTTTCCCTTTTTTGGTGGTTAATCTTCTAAGAAATAGTTGATTTTAACTGTCATTTATTTCTGATGATCATATTGCTGGCTTTTGTTTACATTTTTTGTACTTCAGTATCATGCAGTATGACAAAACAGTGTTCACATTGATATTTTTGTGCTTAAATGCATTATGAAGTCATGCACATATAGCATAAAATCTGAGATTTCATTTATTCAATCTTTTTGTAGACTGGAATATCTATTTATCAGTGATTTAAATGTTTTCTCCCATATGGGAAGATATCTCATGAGAAAATCTTAAAATTTACTATATTTTGCAAAATTAATTATTAAATGGAAAAAATACTGTGATGCATAGTATTCCTTTAAACAATACCATTGATTTTTGCAATAAATTCGTAGCCGAAATAAAATTAAAAAAACCCAACTCAATTCCATTGCTACAGGTATAAAGATGTCCCATATGGAAAACAACTCCTACATATCAAGAGACATGAAAAGACAGCATTTTGTTCCAGTAGTCTCAGACAAGATATTGATGTACAAAACCTATGTTTACGTAAAACATGGTGCACAATATATGATCATTACAACGACAACCTTTTTTGTGGTCAATATTTTGAAATTAAGGTAGTATAAGAAAAGACATGAGACATGTTTACATTAACTGAATTCAGATCTCCATACCAAGGCACTGAAAAAAAGGGGGTGGGGGGTGTTTGAACACCTTTCTCAGTCGGTTCATAGGAAATAAGTCCTTCGATTATTGACGGATAATAAAAGCTATTTATCATGAGGAAAAATTCTTTTTAAGGCCACTCCAGAGTTGCTGAAATTAGTCGGACCTTTGGACTGTGTTTTTCAAATATTAGAAAATTGTTTTACTTTAATGCCTGCAT
This sequence comes from Geukensia granosissima, assembly GCA_032357055.1. Classification (NCBI taxonomy): domain Eukaryota; kingdom Metazoa; phylum Mollusca; class Bivalvia; order Mytilida; family Mytilidae; genus Geukensia; species Geukensia granosissima. The sequence continues at coordinate 294 of JAULBM010317468.1, read as the reverse complement.
ATATTTATGTGTTGTTTCTTGATTTTTCAGCATTTTGGAGGAAGAATATTATCAACTCCTTTCCTTGAAATGACCATTTTTGATTTTTATTTGTATGTCAAATCTGGTCATTACTTGGGTAGGTTTGGTAGAATGTCTGCAAATTGGAGCATTTATGTTTTTCAATATTAATTTTTATTACCATTAAAAACCCCAATTCCCCACTTTGTGTTCTTTTTGGTAGAGGCACTGTATTGGTTGGTCTCTATGTCTAGTAGGGCTTCCTCATTCAGTTGCTTAAATCTTGTTTGGTTA
>JAULBM010317467.1:0-23890 GCA_032357055.1 Geukensia granosissima | reverse complement strand
TACAAAAACCAGGGTGAGTTCAGGTGCTCCGGAAGGGTAGGCAACTCCTGCTCCACTAGTGGCACCCGTCGTGTTACCCATTAAACAAAGCCTATGTATAGTCACAATCGATGTTTGTCACAACCGGTACAGGAACGGATTTGTTACACGATCTTGCAGAAAAGAAAACATGGTCAGACAAAACTGGAAAAGTCGACAGACAAGGAAATCTCGAGAACATGAACTTGACACACAGTGTAAATATAAAACTAAAAATAAATATTTATTACTATGAACACTGCGTAGACCACCTAAGACTAAAGGAGAACTCAGGTTGTCCGGAATGGTAATCGGTTACAACCTCTTTTAAGGCAATGTCGATTTTCCAATTCGGTATTAGAGTAAAGGAGAAGGTTTCATCGGATCACAACCTGCAGGCGGAAAAGCGAACAGTCTGTTTTAGTGTGCTCTGCAACTTCACAGGAAAAGAAACGTCGTATCTGTAAAACTGATTTTAAATTTTCAATATCGGGCAATAAGATTGTGTGTCAACCGTAAAGTTTCTGGAGTGATGATCAAAATGATAATCTTACTCCCTTTCCAATGTCTCAGTTACTAATATTTGTAATACAAAAAGTTGATAGACGGTTGAGACCTTGGGTCGGAATACAGATAGGGATTTCGTTTTATGATTTCCTCTTTTCCAAAAGGGCAAAGACATGGGTGAAACATTTTTTATTTTTAAAAAGGTGATTTAGCAATAACATTTCATCTATCATCGTCGCATAACTGCATAAGATTAAATATCTATAGAACACACGATTCGCAATGATATATAATATGTGAAGAACTTTACACCTTTATGTTCAGCATAAAACTCTGAGAAATGCCCAAAAAGGTTCAATTAGCATATAAAGGTTGCATTATAACCTGAATACTGTAGGATAAATGTTGTCTCATGGGATCGTTTATTGTACAAAGATCACTTGAGTTGACTGCTAAAATGCATTTTTATTAGAAAAAACTCGATTCTACCCTGTTTAATTGAGATTGCTATATTCATGGAACCTCCATGATTTAACCAAACGAATTAAATTCAATAAACAGTTTTAAAATTTCATACTGTTAAATATCATAGATTTCAGTATGCAAATAAATACTGATTGGAGATTTAAAATTCAGCCCATGTAATATGTATGACTTTAAATGCATCATGAAAATATAGCGTTAATAAAAGACAAAAATCTGTTGTAAAATTATTCTGAATTGCCGTGTTCTTTGTTGGAGTATAAGATGAACGACAGCACAGCTTTATTGTGGATCGGCAGTTTATACTTTAGTTTGTTTTAGTACGTTAAAAGTTCGATCTTCAGTGTAAACAATTTGACTTTTTGGACACTGAATTTTGGATCTTTCACAGGTATTTAAATCGAGATTGATTCTCACTATTTGTGCCTTTTCTGAACCCGTAACTGTTGCAAATTGCAACTAATCAGAACTGAAAAACACATTGTAAACTTTCTGAAGTTATTCACATTACAAACAAGAAGAAATTGATTTGTTGACATTTCAAAATTTATCAACATTAAAATCAGATAGTATTTTAGCAAGGTACAAAATAAATTCAATTATTTACTTATTTTTACTAACATACAAGGGACAACCACTTTATTCTGTATAGATACTTTAATTTGGTTTATTTCAGGAGACATAAGATGTTGTTAGTTCTACTGTGTCTGAGTTTATTTGATCTTTGTGTTGGAGATTCAATACAGTAAGTTTGTTGTTGGTGTCAAAAACTTGAAAAAAAGGAAAAAATAAGCACTGTCAAATTAGTTTTTTTATAATAATCACAGAATATAACAAGAATGGATAGCAGTGACATTTTTAATAATCCACATCACAATATATTGAGAAATATTGTTCATTTGCAGAAACCTTGGACAGTGTTATGACGATAAGGATAAGTAGTCTCTTGCAAAAAAAAACCTGAGGGGTAAAAAGCGTTGGTCACTATAACAGCCACAATTCGAAACCTATCACACTACCAAATGGAAAATTAGGGTCTACCCGATTTCCCCCCGTAGACAGTATTGTATTTTTTTTCTGATTGTAAAGGGGTTTCCCTTTCAAGAGAAAAGCAATAGATGTTTTTGGTCTTATATTTTTTTTTTCTTACGCCGTTTTTCTAAATGGTGTTGCAAAATAAGTTCGCGAAATTTCACTTTAAATTTCTTTATCATTGATCTGTAAGTGATGGACTATTAGAAATTAAGGACGGGAAAAATGTTCGCTTCTATATCGCGACTTCTCGTAAAAAAATTTCTTGGAAACCGTGAGTAGTTATGACCTGACACTTCACCGTTAACCATTAGACCTTACGATTTAACAAGGTGAAAGTCGAGGATCAGGTCCTTTTTAAACCATAAGAGATAGCTGCTAAAATGTGTTTCTGATAGAGATCTACATTTTTTATATTTGGACCAAAATTGTTGGATCAACCCTTGATGAGCCACAAACATTAGTGGTGTTTATTTAAAAAAAATCATTATAGATAACTAATACCAGGAAATGTAGAAAATGTATGACTGATACAGATCGACATTTGTTTTAATTGGCCCAAAATAATTTAACCAACTAATATGAACCCAAAACATGTTGCAGTGTTTATTTATAAAATCATGATAGATAGCTTTGCAATTGAGAAACATTTGTGTCATATTTATCTAAATTTGTTGGTATTGGCCATAAATTATTGATCTAGTCGTTATAGACATTTGTTATAAAAACAACTTTTTTTCCTTTCTATCGTTCCATCTTGAAAACGATAATAAATGGTTGAAAACAATGTGTGTCTAATATAGCAACATTTTAATATAGGTCTTAAAAACGTAAACAGGGTTTACCCATGGTAAAAATCTCCAATAAACTTGCGAGTTGCAGGCGCTATAACTTCAAAATATGTTTTGAGCACAAAAATCGCTAAGTCACAATGAATTTTGTGCACAGCCATAAGTTTGCTTTTATTTTAACATAGGCTGTCATAAAGTTAATGTGAAAACAACTCAAACCCATGTTGAAATCATCAACAAACTTATGGCTGTCATGAATTATATCTTAAATAGCTGTTTTGGTACTTTAAGATGATATATTAAATGCTTTATTATTTTATTTCGTGTCTTTTACAGACAAGTAATATTTGATAATTTATTATCTAACTTGTCCTATGACAGAAGAGTGCCACCAGGTATTGATTATGGAGGTAGTGTAAATGTTAATTTAGAAATAAAAGTTATTGAATACAAAAACATGTTCTAACAATTTAATTTGAACAATAAGTGCAGATGGAGGAACAACATAATAAATGTCACCAAATCGCCAACCATCAATCCATTATACAGGAAAAACGCATGATACATAAACATTATATTAATATAAAGGTAAAGTCATAACATAACTCATTTGTAATGACATATTTACGTACTAAACATCGGAACTTGTTGAAAAACATGCTAAGGTTCTTTTACGGAATAATTCAGAATTTGGTGACATGGTTTACCGCATCTTTAACATTCAACTACAAACAAAAAATACTACAGAAGCAGAAAGTTCTACTTCATGCTTACAAATAGAAATTGATTGTAAGGGCGAGTTCAGAACAAAACTTTACAAGAGGGATGACTTTGATCTTTCATTTCATGTGTAACATTCCAGCCGCAACTTAAAACGGATGAATTTGTTTAACGATACGCTACTCCAGTGTTTGATTTAATTGAAAGAGGTTGGATGCTATCAAGGAAGCTACTGAACGAAAGATTGCTTTTTGGAAAGTTTAAAGACATCGCTCCGGAAGGTTTTCGGTCACCATCATTCTATGTTGACCGATACGAAATATTCATTTGAAAATGAAAAGAATATCTCCCAACTACAAATGCGTTCCTATAGTGGTGGGACTTACACAGATTGTGAATAAACATCAGATTTTACTACCGCAAAACACGGCACATCTGAAGCATGAGATGTTTACCTCTTCGGGGAAGCTGAACTCACCCTTGATTTTGTAGGGTTCATGTTTTTCAGTGTTGTGATTTGATAACTACGGTTATCTTTTGATTTATCTTGTTGACCATGGTCTCGTCTGTTTTCAAACTGAAATCTACCAGTCAACCCTCTGACTTTTTTCGAATTCTTTTTATAGGCGAAATAAAATACAAGTTTACCCATATGCAATACATTTTGAAATTTGATATGCAATATGCGCATTCTTGTAAGTAGAATTTGAACCAAAACACTGGAAAGACGGGATTCAAACATTGGAATATGATGTACTCAAATACAAACACAGTGAAATAAACGAATGATATCTTTGTTTAACCAAAATATGCCAATTGCAAGCACACTTTGCTTTTTTCGCTGCATTGTTCTTTATTCATATAATTTTCTCTCAGATTTGGACGACGAAAGACCAACAAATATAACAGTTGATTTATTTATTACCGAAATATATGATATTGACGTAGATGAAATGGTAAGATATTCTAACGTTTATAGCCATGATAAATTAACGTGTTGGTAAAAGGACAAAGTACGATAAGATTCCCTTTTGGCCCCAAGATTTCGTAATATTTTCAAAATATCTAAACAAAATAACAATATTGAATAAACTGGTAAACATGTACTGCTTCAGAAAATAGTCTTTTGTGGTCTGTTTGACTACATAACTATTGCACGTTAGAACTCCCGTTTACATTAAATATCGACGCTTTCTTTATTCGAACCCATCGGGAGTATTCTAACAATTAAGTTCTTTCTAATTTTTATAGCACATTCCAGAACAAGCAGTATTTTCATGTTTTATAATGTCAAAATAAATTACATTTTCAAAAATAAAGGTTGAATGCTCTAAGTTTTCTGTTAAAAAATGTCAAAAACATAGACAATCTATCTTAAAAATAATAATTTAAGAAACACTGACGAAAAGCCAAAACGTTTTGTTGTTAACAAGAACTACAAAAGTTCATAAATTTTATGTAGGTTGCACTTATGTTGCGACAAAAATGTATATAATTTAGGTTATCTAGTGACATTTACGTCTTAGTCAACTAAATCCTAATTTGTTAACAAGTTTAAAAGAAAACTTTAAAAAAAGTGGAAAATATATCGACAAATTAAGTTAACTACCAGTTGATTAAAGCAAAGAAAAACCACAGAGATAAATTTTGTAATAATTGATTTGAGAAAAAAATAAAGAGATAACTTTGAAATAAACGTGCTAAGATTATTGACAACAAATTTAAAATTTGTCTTGATCAAAATGTTATGTCTTTCAAATCCAAAATATAACAAATAGTACAATATTTCAAAGCAAATTATCAGATCGTTTTACAAATGTGTGAAGTATATTAAAAAAGCAAAAAAGGTTGATTAGAAAAGAAAATATGCTTAGAATGAATAAAAGCAAAATAAAACGAAAATCGGAAAAAGTTTAAAGATATCATTAAGCAAGGTTGATTTCCTTTTATTTCCTTGTAGGATTTTTCAGTTACATTATACCTAACCCAATCCTGGTACGATCATCGACTTGTTTTTAATCACAGTTCAATGAGACTGCTCCAACTTGAACAAGAAGACATAGATAAAGTTTGGACACCAGACACATTCTTCATAGGATCCAAAAGTGGACTTTTACATGATATTACCAAACCGAATATATTGATGAACGTTTTCGATAATGGAACAGTTATCTATAATATGAGGTTTGTTGTAAATATAATGTCTAGGGAATACTGTTAGTATTGGCTTCAGTTCGAAAACGAGTTAAGATCAATTTATTACCCTCTGTTTCATCGAATTTTATTTTCACTGCTCAGAATACATAAACTTATTAATCTTCAACAATTTATGTTAAATTCATTTTCACTGATAATATCAATATTCTAACCAATGAGATAATATAAAAAAAAAAAAAAAAAAAAAAAAAAAAAAAAACTGGAGTGCATCTTTGTGCGTGATTGTTATAAATTCTCAACCACCTTTAACAGCGAGACTATTCATACAATGTCATTTGCAAATAAATGTATTTACGCCGTATTTGTCACCCAAAGCATAACATAATTAATATATTCAAGTTTCATAACAGTATAAAAACAAAAAGAAGTAGGTGCTCTTAGACCTATATAGGCCATTTATTTTGGACATTTCAATATTTTGTGATATTTGTATGCAAGTGCCATAAATTACTATATCGACCTATTGCATTGTTAACATAAGTATCGTTTTGTTGCAAGAATGGGGATGCTCTGTCACTCTGACATCACATTATCATCACTCCAGAAATAAAAAATGTTACTTTTTCAAGCAGTGATACCTGACGACTTAATAAATTACAGTAAAATCAAGATTTGAGAAATTAAGAATTTTGTGTCAAAATGTACCCTTAAAGCACGTAGCCTGATAAACATGATATTTGCAAATCGATATAATTTTTTGAGTACTTTTTTTCAAGCACTGATATCTGAAGACATAATAAATGACAGTAAATTAAGATTAAAGAAATTAAGAACATGATATTTTCAAATCGATATAATTTTTTGAGCAAACTATATTAAATAATAATCACACACCAACTCAACATTTTATTGGCACCATTTGTAAGCTGTTAAAGTGTCTCATTGTCTTGACGTTAACCCGGATTTGAGATTTAAGAGTCCACGACGGTGTTGAGCGCAAAACAGAGGATGCTTACCCTTCATGGGCACCTGACCCCACTCCTTTTTAAAGGAGTTCGTGGATTCCAAGCTTTTGTTCCTTTTTGTTTACGTTTTATCTTTTGGTTATCTCTTTGGACTATGCACTTTGATTTCTCGCATTGGTATTCTACACTGGACCTAAAATAGAATCAATTAGATAAAACACAGCACATTTTATCGAATAGATTAGGCCTTATGATGCTAATGTAGAAATAAACATGTCATAAAAAGTGGAATCTTGGTGTGAATGAAAAACGTAATTAAATGAACTCAGGTGTTTGATACCATAGAAGGTCAGAATAAGGGGTTAATTAATAATAACAAAAAACTAGTAAAGAATGGTTAATTATCATTGGAATTCGAAGATACCAAAGGGGCAGACAGAAATCGTTAAGTCGAGGACAGACAAGACCATGGCCAACAAAAAGAATTGATGCTTTTACCCAAAGGTTATTTATATGGATTTGACAATACACGAATGTTTTGAATTATTATATCCTAAAACAAAATGTGTACATTATACATTACAATTCTTTTTATTTTGACTGGACACCTAATAGACAGTGCCACTTTCAATACTTTAAACAATGTTTAAGGCATAGCCTGATAATAAACTTGATCAACTCAAAATGGTTTCGATAAAAATATTTCAAAACAAATTGTGAAGGCATTGACAGTTTAGGATCAAGTAAGATTATATCTTAGCAAAAATTTGAAATCCTGAGACCTCTGATTCAGAGTGAGATTACTTGGTTCATTTTTTAAGGTCTGAGTAAAGGGGGAAATTTAATGTTCATTTGCATTTTTGGACTGATGCATATAAAGACAGTATATTTCTTCATTTCAGTCTACTGAAGAATTCTTCATTTCAGTCTACTCTAAACTATTGAACCATAAAATATTTTGGACCAGACTTGATAAAATTCTGGATTTTGCAGATTGTAACAAGTTCCCTGAGCACTAAATTAATTAAGAAGAATATGGTAAAATAGCTAATAAATAACTTCAGATATTTATTAATAGCATCCTATATTAGTGTGGGATTATCTCTCTATTAGAATTATCAATAGACACATCCACATCTTAAAACCATGGATCTAATTCCTATCCCATATCAAATTTCAGTCCTATTTCAATTGTCCTCATGTAATAGTCAGTAACTCAACAACAGTAATTGAAAACTCCAATTTCCATAGGAAACCAATCAAGAACAAAAAAATTCATTCCACAACTTGGCCCTTTTATTATTTTACAATTAAATAAGGGTGAACGAGGGTGTCATAGTCATTCACATCCAGCTGGCTATATTGAACTCTGTAATTTTCTCTATCGATATACTGTAATCAGTTTTCGACTGGATGAAACGCAAATTACTAGTTTGGAATTGAGAAGTCTTATAAACTTTCAATTTGCACGATTTTGTCCACTTTGTTATAAAAATTACTGGGTTCTGAAGTTCATGTTCAAATATGTGAAAAAAGTTCTTAAAACATTTAAGTTAAGAAGTCTCAATTGTAAAATTTTATACTTCCTCAGGTTTTACCAATTTCAAAGTATTTGTTTTCCTGCTCAATGATCACTACACTTTTTAAAATACTTTAAACAAATAGATCATGATAATCCATTAGAGATATATCATCATGGCTAGAATCGATTTAAACATAACATTTCAAGGAATGATTGAATTTTTCCCACCAAATTTCAAATACTATTAGCTCTGACTAAAGGAACCAACTGAAACAAAAATTTTCTGTTCATCAAGTTACTGTTAACACATTCTTTGATATTGGAAACAATTTAAAATTTTTAGAATCTCAAAATTTTTGCTTACTTGTATGGAAGAAAAAAGAAAAAATCTCATACTTCAATCAAAATATAGCCCTGAAATAATAAAGATAATTACATTTTGCAGACCCAAATTGCACAATCAAAACATTTTAAATGTCAGAGTGAACAAAATTCCAACGCAGATTTAAAAGGTACAATAGTTTGAGTGCACTCTGACAACCATTTTTAAAATCCACAAACAAAGAGAATACACTAAAATTAATACATGTTGACCTGCTATGTGAGCATATCATTTACAGAAACAAAATAGTTAATGCATGTTAAATATGTATTAAGAAATTCTTTTTTTTTGTTTTTTATTCTTTTTTACGGAGCATGTTGCAGACTTGAAGCTTAAACACGAAGACAAAACTTGGCTGTAATTTTAACATTTTAGCAATAACATAAATATATGTCATTGTTTTCTTTGGTTAAAGAACTCAATGTTTTACATATATTTCAACTGATTCAAATTTTATCAGATTAAAAATTTGTACTTTTTAAAACTTTAACATATTTTCTTTTGATTTTAGACCTGATTTCATTTTCAAACACAAGAGTCGTTCATGATAACATCACAACGATAACTCCATTATGACAAAATCATAAAAGAGACATTTTTGACTTTTTCAAAAAAAGAGAAAACGTGTTTTGTTAATAGGTGAAAAAACTTTCATGCTTGGTCAAGTAAAAATGATGGTAACATATAATCATAGGTTTTTCTGAAAAAAAAGATCAACACTCTAGATAGTGAAAAGTTTAAAGATCAATCGATTTATGACTTTGCCAAAATACAGTCCTAATAGGGCTTCATATTTCTGTAAAAAATATTTTATGCTTAAGTAGCATTTTGTCACATTAGAGGGAAGATTAGTTTGTGTCATCAAAATTGGATACATTTAAAAGTTGTTTTTTTTTCATAAGCTTATTTTATAAGGAAATGTCACCATTTTTTATTATAAAATAAGGACAAACCATTTTTTTCTTATTATTCAACAATGCATGTCCCATGCCTTATAAATCAATCCAAAATTATTTAGTATCTGTTAAAACAAAATATCAAAATTAAGAAGTTCTCCATTTAAGTTAGTTCTTTGACAGACCCAACAAGGAGATAAATTTCATTGAATAAAAAAAACATATAAATAGGTTTCCAAATTACAAGATTAAAAAAAATGATTTTATTCCACAATAGATATATTGACACTGTCATATTCATAACTTATGTTGTGATATTGTTTGGGACTGCCACAGACAGTGATTAAGCACCGCCTTTGACTACAGAGTAACACAACAGCTACATAAGTTGAACAGAAGCTGTTTTCTCTTCCGAAGCACCTGAGCTTAGTGTTTGTGTTGCTAATACTTTAGTTTTTTGTGAAGTATTTTAAATTTCAATCAAAATATGTTGACCTTCTCAGGGCTGCCCGCCTGTTCTTGGGTGTAGAAGACATATATAGTATAAGGCATTCAAAAAGTGATATTTAAAGAATTTCTGTAAGTATATCACTTAAACATGTGGATTTGTTACAAGTGTAGTAACATCTGCTTTTTAAAAAACAAGGTACAACTTATGTCAGTTAGGCTTATGTGATAAACCATATTGATTCTATTAAAGTTTTAAAACATTCTTCAAATATAGCTATGTTTAAGGCTGTTTTAGGGCTATGTCACTGACTCAAGTGATTTTTGGCCAACTGAAAAATTTTTTTTGTAGGTGATTTAAATTATTGGAAAGGGAGATAAATCTTTTTTATTGCAAGTTACAGCGATTTCAATAATCAGTTATTCAAGGGACAAACAGACTGATTAAAAGAGGGGAGTGGTATGACATAGTCTGTTCATTTCAGCAATAAGTCAGCCATAGTTTAATTAATTGGTGCAGAAAGCCAAAATGCTTGTAAAGGACAATTCTGCTTCAACTACGGACAACAAAAGCACATATCATTACAGTTCCAACAAACATTTTAGGTCTGACATACACAGACATTAATTTTCCCAATGAACAAATCTTCAGAAGCTAAGTGATCCACATTAATGATATTTTAATGTACTTATTATATTGTACAGTTAACAGCTTGTCTATTACATACGGTACAAAAGGTGCATAGACGCATGCAATACTGATATATAGGTAAAAATATCTGCCCTATATCAGCTGATCCAAATGAGTTCAACAGACTATATAAGGTTATCATTTGTATTGCTTTGTATTTTCCAACTGCAGATGTTCAAATATTCATAAAATTCCATTTATAATGATAACTCTTTCAAAAAACATCTACTGAATACCTTTATGCCTAAACAACCTATGGTCGACAGGTAGGTAAAAATTTATTTCTAAGGAAGTTTGATGTTCAGTCTCAAAATAAATAGATTTTTAATTATTTTCTATGCTTTGGACAAGGTTTGATTTGAACAAGAAGAAATACTGATAGGTATGTATGCTCAATTCTGAGATTCAATTGCTTTAAAATTCTGTTGGAACACTGCCTTTTATGGACACATTCTGGATCTAGAATGCCATGAAGAAATAAAATCGATTTCAAAGAAACTTAACAAATGGCTTTTTAAGATATATCTATAAGGTTATTTAATAAAATAATGATATCAAAATTTAAGGTCACTGGGCAAAATTTTTTAGGCTTTCAAAAGAGTTCCAAAATCTTTAAAAAATCTGAAAACATGTTCAACAAAAATGTTTTAAATAGTTCAATGATACCAAATGAGCAAAAGCTATCCGTACTAGTAGCCAAAGAAATGAAAAGACCAATAGAAGGAAACATAGTTGCTTAGCAACAAACATATGAGTGAGGTACAGGAGGGGGTCCCACGCACAGACGTACGAGAAATAAAATGTTATTTCATATAGATCAAAAAATTATAATTCGGCTTGCAGGTCGCATTTTGATCAAAACACGCAAAAAAAAAACAACATACAACAACCCTCTAGCATGACAACACGCGAAATAAAAAGGGGTAAAAATATTGAACGAAAACAACCCTGTACCACCCTTAAATATGGTTCCAAAAATTAGCAAAAACTTTGTGGTAAGCTTTACAAGTCTGTTGTGTTTGAGTAAACACCAGAATTTTCCATAGCCTTTATGAAGTTCAAGTATATAAAAACAAAATTAAAAAAATATTTCATATTCATTCATTAAAATTCTCTGCTAAAAAATTTAACTTTATTTAATTTTAGCTCAGAAGAGAATGGAGCTGTTTTGTCTCATCACATCCCATCTTTCATTTCCCTACTTTAGAAAATATAGTTTAATTGATATTTGATAAAAAACTGAATTGTTGCATCAAAAGTCTAAAAAATCATAAAAATTCAAATTTAAAGGACTGCAAGCTTATTAATCAAATTTATTTTATGTTACTACACAACAAATTCTCTTAACCACAAATCTCTTTTCCAATATAAGCCAAATAACGAAATGAAGATGGGTAGACCAGCCGTAAAACCTCAAGTCAACGTACTTAATCCTAACAAATGATTGTATTAAATCATGGTGACTGAAAAAGCAATTTGTATGAAAGTATGAAAGCTGAACAATTAAATGTGAAACCATCCCTCAAGAAAAAGTACTAACATGCATTAATATGTTATTTGATCAAAAATGAAATTATACATTGTAAGACCTGTACAAAGAATCAAAGAGATTTTTAAAGATATATTGTAAATCCACCAGGAGTCCTATAAAGCTAAACACTGGTGTTAAAATTACATTATAAATATATTGCAGACTAAATTTAACATATAATTTATGTAAATTGGTCAAATGTCATCTACCTTGCTTAAGCAAAGTGACTTTTAAGTTTATTATAAGAAAAATATCTTACTATATGTAAGAAAAAAGCCAAAAAATCTACAAATTAAATTGCACTTTCTTTTGAGACTTTTCAAGATATAATTAAGAGTTTTGGCAGGAAAAAGGGCTTGTTTAAAGGAATGGTCTTGATAAAAGGGTCTGTGGAAACAGGAGTTACTACCTATTACCAAAAACTAAAATCCTATGACAAGCTGATGTAATGTACCCCATACACAACAACCAGGCTTGACTTCAGGATCTCCAGGGAGGGCAGAAGGGCTGATCATGTCTTCCTAAACACAGCAAATAAAGCGATCAGCATGGAAGCCTTGCTATCTGTTCTGATGTTAGCTGTTCATATTGTTATTCTAATAAACAACGATCGCCGCAGAAAATTATACTAAGCAGCAAAATAAAGGCATTAATTTTGCTCCTCAGTATACTAAAGAGTGTGCTAAAAATCCTTTTTTATCGCATAAATGGATAAAGTCTCCCTGACCATTTCACTCTATCTTTTTTCATTCACATATCAAAATAATTTGTTGAGACTGATTTCTGAAACCTCCAGCAACTTGATACTTTGTTAAAAGAACAAAAAAATGTGTGTAAAATGTTTCAGGCAACATTTTATTTTGGAAAATAAGGAGTCATCCTTACCAGCTGCAAGATGCTTATATTAACAGCATTTTCCAAGATGAAGAACAGTAATAAACATGATACAAAATTATATCTATAATTTACTTCTCTGGTAACTGAACCCCAATTTCTTCTCCTTTTTGCACCAGATATTAAATTTCATTCTCAATTTAAACTTCTTTTCTACTACAAAATCATAACAGAGAACATGTGCTGCTTACAATCAATCAACACGCTGATCAAATATAAACAATACTTACATGAAATTTCATGGATGGAAAGACAGAATATAATAATCAATGTCTTAAAATGCACATTTATAAATTTATATCCAAGACTCATTTTTCCTTTATATCACATTTTTTATCAACCAACTATATAACTATATATTGTAACTTCAAGATTAACATAAAAAATCACTTTAATAATTTCAATATCACAAGTTCATAATTAAATTACTTCCAAAACATCATTAATCCATGTAATGCTGTACAATGCATGTTGTGAATACATTAATTGACAATATTTATTTTGATGGTACAGGTTGAGTGACTGAAATCTGACATCAGGTTCAATTTCCACATGTGGATTTTTTACACCTGGTGAGCAGTGCATACCTGTATGGGACCATTCAGTGCTGGTGGGCCGTCCTTAAATCCATGGTGGGGGTGGTACCTATCTCTGACAGTTTAAACACCCAATGTCAACAGACCAATTATTGACTGAAGTGATCTGAAATGGATTATATGATATCAATACACAAATAAATTATAGTGATGAAATAAACATCTTGTAAACTAACAACAGATGTAATAAGTATTTTTTAAACAACTTTCACATCAGACAACCTTGGATAACAACTTTATCTGTTGTAGAAAAATATAAGCTATTTATCTTGATCAATATCTTCAAGTTGTCAATTTATTTTACTTTTTAAAAGAATCAATCTATTTCAAGCACAAATACTGGCAGGTTTTCATCCAGAGTTGGAAATAAACACATTCAAGCTTTGATAGGACTAAATACCTTTTTTTCCAAAGGCCAGATCAAGTTAATATTGAAAATTCCATCCCATTTCAACCCAAAATGATGGTGATATGGTGGTCAGTTTTTGATCGATCAACAACCAAAAATATTAAGAAAATGTATAAAATCCTTCATAGTCAATGCAGAAATGATGAATTTGCTGAATTGGTACTGGGAACAAAATTTTGCACAACATATATAAAAAAGTAAGAACATGCCCTTAATATTAAGACATGGGACAAACAGTTTAACAAATATATTTAGATTAACTTGAACTGGCCAAACTTATGTTTGTAAGTTTGGATGTTAAATGGCAAAATGTGGTTTGTCCTTACCAGCAATGTTTCCTTTTTAATGGTTGAATTTGTGAAAATTTAATAAGACAGGAGTAGAAAATAATATAGTTTTTGTTTGTTTTTTAGTGTTAAAGTCATCTTGCTTGACTCTACTAAGTAATGCAATGCAACATGTTTGACGAACAAAAACTGGCAATATTTCTAATATGCTAAAAACAAAGCAATCATTGTAACAGCTTCCTTTATGGTATGGATCCAATTTCATTTTTAATTGAATGGGACCTGTAAAAAATTAATTACAGCTGTTATTTGGTGGATAGCTGTCTCATGGATAATTATACCACATCAATTTTTATATGTGAAAAAAAAAACCAGAGGTTCCCTGGAGCCTGTATTTCCCTTGTTAGATACAAGATGATATATGGCCAATTGTTTGTTGTTGTGCAATGCTGGACATACATTTGGTAGAGGAAACTAAAAAATAAACACAAAAGTTTTGTTGTATTGGCCCAGTAGTTTCAGAGAATTCTTTTATATGTTCCATTTTAAATTAAGATCAGCTAAGGCAGACATCTTGGTTGGTCATCAAGGAGGCCAGATAATTTTGTACGAGGACCTAAGAAGGAACACTTCTTTATAGTTTTGTATAATTGGCTCAATGTTTTCAGACAAAAGGATTTATAAGAGAATTGTCCATATGGGTCCATGTGGTGGCCATCTTGGTTTGTTGGTAGGCATGTCCGATATCATTTGATAAAGGAAACAAGAAGGAGCATTCCACTTAAGTTTGGCCCTAATTGTCTCAGAAGTACCACAGATACTTCATTCTTTAATTTTTACTAACAACGGACATATTTGATGGCTGATAATGACCCTTGAATTAAGTTCTTAAAAGGAACTGCTCAAAGACGTTTCCAGCAAAGTTTAAATCAAACTGGTCAGTGGTTGTGAATAGTTGATGGAAGGATGACAGCCCCAAGCAATTGCAATAGTTCACATGACCATTTGGGTCTGGTGAGTTAATAATATTTTGATTAGATTGTTTAAGATATTTTGCTTCATTTTAAATTATTGTTCACCTTGGAACATGCCAAACAGAATGAATTGGTCAATGGCATGTAAAACTGCTGAAAAAAAAAAGGTTAATAGCAATTGGCGGAAACTTTTTTCTGCCATGAAATAATGGTTGATAAGTTGAACCATTGTTTCATTATTTGTTGCTGATACAAATACCTTACCTTATAACTAGATAACACAGACCACTTTAAAGCTGCAACTACACCCAAATATAAATTGTGTCCTGAATTCCTGTCAAAGGGAAAGAACTCTTGAAAATTAATTAAAAACAACAAAATAGTGATTGGTTGTTGCTTAAGGTCCAGCAGCAAATATCTCATGCAGATTCAGGATGAAACAAAATTAAACTAAAGATTCAGAAGGCTGAGCCTGTATTTATCACTTAACATTTAGTAAAGCAGTTTAAGAAGAGAAGATTTTTAAATGTATTTCAGCCAATCAGAAACAAGAATCATGTGTGGTGGTCATGTTTTTTGTTAAATCAAGACAAAATAAAATTTAAAAAGGACCTTTCATAGATGCTCCATTTCATTTGACCAAGCAGTTTCAGAAGAGAAGATTTTTTTAATGTATTAGCCAATCAGAAACAAAAGTGTCCATGGCAGCTATGTTTTAGTCCAATCAGGACAAAATGAGGAAACTTTCTGATGGAACTTCCATAGATGCTCTACATCAAATATTGATCCATTAAAGATAAGATTTTTTAATGTTTCAGCTAATCAGAAACAAAAATCGTCCATGTTTTTTATCTGATCCGGTCAAAATGAGTAAACTTTATAGTGGACCTCCCATAGATGCTCCACATCTGATATTAATCCAATTGGACAATCAATTTCAGAGGAGAAGATTTGTTAACGTTTCAGCCAATAAGAAACAAGAATCGTCCACAGCAGCCATGTTTTTGTCCAATCAGGATGAATAAGGAAACTTTGTGCAGAATACCCTAAGGAACAATCATACAAAGTTTCATCTAATTCCATTCAGAAGTTTCAGAGGAGAAGATTTTTAAAACTTCAACTTTAGCTAAAAAAACATCTAAAAAGGGACATAACTGCTACAAGAGATAAGGGATTTCCACAAAAATTTTACCACAGATAGATTTTATCATTCTGAAAACTTTTACCCAATGTCAGAATTTGGCTAAAGTTTACTGTTTTTTTAGATATATGGGAAAATCTATGTTCTATTTTTAGTAACAGCACCAGCCATGTTTTTCAATGAATCAAAAATCGAAGCAACAACTTTGTGCAGAATACCCTAATAAACAATCATACACAGTTGCATAAAAATCCATTCAGTAGTTTCAGAGGAGAAGATTTTTTTCTAAATGTTAACGAAGACAATGAGGAACAAGGATGATGGACGCCAAGTGACGGTAATAGCTCACATAGCCTTCGGCCAGGTGAGCTAAAAATGTGAAATTGCCATAGGGTTCAATGTTAAAAAAAGTTTCATCATGGTGGCCATTTTGAATTTCCATTCGACAAACCATTCACAAATTAAGTATAGGACCATCTACTTTGTAGTTTCTGACAAGAAGATGTTTGAAACTTGGACCAATCAGAATGCATAATAAGCCCTGGCAGCCATGATGAATTTTTGGATCAGCACCAATATCACAAATCTGGCAAAGGACCAACTGCTCAACATTTCTGCCAAATTTTGTTGAAATCTGTTCAGTGGTTTGATAGAAGAAGATGATGAATTTTGGATCAGCACTAATTTCACAAATCTGGTTAAGGACCACTCTGCCAAGTTAGGTTGAAATCTGTTCAGTGGATTCAGAGAAGATGATGAAAATGGGAAGCTTCGTCATGGTGGCCATTTTGAATTTCCAATTGGCAAGCAATTCACAAGTACAGGACCATCTAACAATCATTTCTGCAAAGTAACAATGCAATCCACTATGTAGTTTCCGACAAGATGATGTTTGAAACTTGGACCAATCAAAACGCATAATTGGCCCTGAAATACCCATAGGGTCCAATGTTAAACTAAGATCTGTCATGGCGGCCATTTTGAATTTCCAATCGGCAAACAATTTACAAGTTAAGTACAGGACCATCTAACAATCTTTTCTGCAAAGTAACAATTCAATCAACTTTGTAGTTTCTGACAAGAAGAAGGACCATCTGCCTAACATTTCTACCAAGTTTGGTTGAAATCTGTTTAGAGGATTATGAGAAGAAGATAAAAATATGAAAAGTTAACAGACAACGCCGCCGATGACGACGACAATGACAACGGATGCAAAGAAAGCTTACATGGCCCTTTGGGTCAGGTGAGCTTAAAATGTAACTGAAAATTGTTTTGGTCCAACACTATATCAAAGGAAATGAGTTTCATTAATGTTATTCCTAGTGAAATTTGTTCCATTTGAGCAATAGCATTAAGAAGTTAAAGGTAAAATATTTTAAATATTTCTTTTCATTTTGGTATTTCGTTTGAAAATGAGTATGTATATATATTTGTTTTATTTTGTTAAATAACATTTTATTCTGTACCACTGTTTGTATTTATTTTATTACAGATAAATTTAATTAAGTAAATTAAAACTTGAAAATATATCATTTTATATTACTCAGTTTAATGTTTTAAATTATCATTTAAAAAACTTACATCTGTTATCTGACAGTGGGTGCTTTTTATTATCATGGAAAGGCCTAATGAGATCTATTCTGATTTTACCAGATGTTGGCCTATGGAAAGAGACCGACGCTCAGGATCTGCTGTCTTAGCTTTTTTATTTGGCTTTTGGCAACTTTCACAACAGCTGACATATTTTCTTGTTTCTTGAACAATAACTTTCACTGATTTTTTTAAGTTTTATCTAGACCTTGATGTCAGCTACAGTCATGACACATTTTCAAAATAACTTTCACTTTATCTTTAGTAACAACTACTCTCTTTATAAGATTTTCACTAAATCTCTCCTTTTCAAGGAAGTAAATTTTTCAATCTGATGCCCTAAATTTACCTATTTTTTTTTTCTTGTTCTCCTTTAATCCACTTGGATATGACTTATCCACAAGACAATTCAATATTTTCTGATATTCCTCAGTGTAAGAAAGCAAACTAACACTTTACAATTTGCAACAGTTCATTAGAATCTGGTGTCCCACCTGCTCTTGCTGTTGTCACTATAATATGGGCTAATGATCTACTCTAATGTGATCAAAGACTACAAATTCTATTTCAATTAGTCTGTCTTTAAGTTTAGGAAAAAAATCGGGAAAAACTTAATCTGAGATATTTTATGAAACCAAAGCCAGAGCATACTTGAAATTTCAAGATCTCAACACAGACATGATAGCATTCAACCAGGCTTGTAAAAAGTCTTAAATGCCACAAATAAATAAGGTTTATTTTGATGTAGCATCAAATTACGCACTGCAAGACTCAGCAGTATTCCTCCTATTGAGTGCCCACTCGTCTTAATCTTTATTGAAATCCTTAAGCCCCTGCAAACTCCTGGTATTGCAAGAACAAAGAATAAAAACTCTTAGTAAAATGTAAATTGATATCAAAAGACATTTAATATCAGGAAGGAAACTTGAATTATTCATTTTTCTGGAAATTCTAATCTACAGAAACACAAAATACTTCAGACCATAATTAAAATAATTCCATATTTTGCTGATTTTAATAAGCACCCTGTTGTTTAACTTTTGAAGCAACCAGGGCCTACAAGAAATATAATTTTTATTCTGTAACACTGTTATTTATTTTAGTATACATTAATTTAACTAAATTAAAACTTGAAAAAAAAATCATTTTATATTATTCAATGATAAGCACATAATTAACATGACAATATCAAAGCAGCACAAGTGACAACCATCCACAGTAACTTCTTCCTTGTGACAGGCACATGAAACAGTTTATCAAATTTCAAAATCCTACCTTTTCGCATGGCCATGGTATAATCCTATTTAACCACTATATGTGGCAGTTTATCAATTTTAACATGACCACTAAAGATTTTTAAATTGATAAAAGAGACTGTGGATAATGTGTGTACATATATATACACAAATAGAAAATTTATCAAAATCAGAAATTTTGAAGAAAAATATACAGATTAAAATCAGACACCAGAATGCTAAGGGGAATTACTCTTGATTCTTTGCAGAACACAACTGTTATACTTTTTTCAGTTAAAAGTCTAACCAATACCATTTTTCAGTGTATATATTTTTTCTCCCAATTGTGCTTGAGCTGTATTACTGGGTGGACTAACACAGACATGACATCTAGATACAGAAAATTAAAAAAAACTGCTTGGATAATACATGTTTTCAGATTATCAAGAAAAAAAAATGTAAAGTTATGTATTCAGCAGGATTCTTGACAATCACTGGTTAGTTTTTCCAAACAGTTAATTGAAAGAAATTACTACTAACCAACATACTTGGCAATCACCGAGGGTGGTATAGGGGGTAACTTAGATGGAGGTATGAGAAATTAAATGTTATTTCACAGTAAACAAAAAATCAGTTTAAGGCTTTATGATCAAGAATTCCCATGTATAACAACTTTTAAGCACAACAACATGTGAAGTAAAATATGGAAAACAAGTTGCATGAATATAACCCTGAACCTACCTAATCACTGGGGTGATTTGTCACTGAGGGCAGGTTGGTTTGTTTGTTTGGTGTTTAATGCCATTTTCAACAATTTTTGAGTCATATTGCTGTGGTCAATTTATTGGTGGTGGAAATCGGAGTACCTGAGAGTGCCATGAACTTGGGCAGGTAAGTGACAACCTTATCATGTGCTTTACAAGTTAATCACAACCTATTTTTATATGATACAAACCTTGACGCGAACTCACGCTGTATAGGTGAAAGGCTACCGTAATCTGTACAGTTAAGTTTTAATCAACTACCTAGACCACTCGGCAACCAATTGACCAAGCCGTTATAAACAAAAGTTTTAAAAATGAAAATATTATAGAGTCCTTTATAAAACTAAGTTAAGCTGAGGCAGCCGCCTTGATTGGCAGATGGATAAAATTCTGAAAGAGACCTACCTAGGGCCATTCCACCAAGTTTGGTGTCACAAATCAAGTAGTTCATGACGAGAACATTTTATATGAATTTCCCAAAGGGCCCTATGAAAAACTAAGTTCAGCTGTAGCAGCCATCTTGGCTGGTAGGTGGGGGGGGGGTTGTTGAATATAATTCTGAATGAGACCATCCAAGGACTATTTCATCAAAGTTTAATTTAATAACAGAGTCCTATCTTACATTAAGTTCGGCTGAGGCAGCCGCCTTGATTGGCAGATGGGGTCTGTGGATAAAATTCTGAAAGAGACCTACCTAGGGCAATTCCACCAAAGTTTGGTTCAAATAAATCAAGTAGTTCATGACGAGAAGATTTTAAGATTTTATATGAATTTCCCAAAGGGTCCTATGTAAAACTAAGTTCAGCTGTAGCAGACATCTTGGCCAGCAGGTGGCGGGGGTTGTTGAATATAATTCTGAATGAGACCATCCAAGGTCTATTTCACCAAAGTTTGATAAATTAAACAAGCAGTTCCAGACAAGAGGATTATCATATGAATTTTCCATAAAAGAGTCCTATCTTAAATTAAGTTCCACTGAGGCAGCCATCTTGGTTGGCAGGTGGGGTCATCTGCTATAATTCTGAAAGGGACCTACCTAAGGACCATACCAGCAAAGTTTGGTTCCAAGAGCAAGTAGTTCCAGACGAGAAGATTTTTTAATGAATTTTCCATACTGTAATATGTTAAACTAAGTTCAGCCGAAGCAGAAATCTTGGTTGGCAGGTGGAGTCATCAAATATAATTTTGACTAAAGGGACTCACATAGGACTATTCCACAAAAATTTGGTCCCAACTGAGCAAAAAGTTCTAGATGAGAAGATTTTCTAGTGGTCAACTTTAAGAACTAAAATTTTAAGCTGTTGATTACAGCATACACTAGAAACACGGAAAGATGGTGAACCAACAATTGTCTTGATGCATTCGAGGTCTAACTGGAAAGATTAACCATCTTTTCAGTCTTTGGGCATCTTTTCCAGATATAACTGCTGTGGCTATTGTTGCGACCTTTCTTCTCCTTTTGTCCAATGATGGCCTTCTACGTCCAAATAACTTCTGCTGAAATGGTTCTTACTGCAGTGTTTTTACTCTGCTCGGCTCAATAACACTGTACCATCAACAATAAAACTGGTTCTGAAAAGCATGTTGACAACATTTAATAGTTTTATCAAATTCTCAATCAAATGGAAGCATTACATTACAATTTAAATTGAGCACATTAAACTAGAGGCTCAGGACACTGAGCATGTATCGCTCACCTGCCATTTGCCAAAGAAGTGCCATAGGGAAGATTTTTTAATGAATTTGCCAATCAGAAACAAGATTTGTCTGCAGGCCTTGTTTTTGTCTGATTAGGATGAAATGGAGGAAATTTGTAAAGGACTTTCCATGGATGCTCTCCATCAAATATTAATCAATTTTCAGCCAATCAGAAACAAGAATCATTCATGTCGGCCATGTTTAGTTTTAGATCAGGACAAAATTAGGAAACTTTTCAAAGGTACCTCCACAGAGGCACCATATCAAATAATAATCCATTTGGCCAAGCTGTTTTAGAGAAGACTTTATGTATCAGCCATTCAGAAACAATAATCCTACATGGATTAAGAAAAGGGCATAATGAAGAAACCTCATAACGGACCTTTTACTGATGCAATTTCAGAGAAGAAGACTTTTTAATGCATCAACCAATCAGAAACATGAATCATCCATGGTGACCATGTTTTTTGTCTGATCCAAACAAAATGAGGAGACTTCATAAAGCACATTCCATAGATGCTCCAAATCAAATATTCATCCATTTAGCAGTTTTAGAGAAGATTTTCTAATGTATCAGCCAATCAGAAACAAGAATCATCCATGGTGGCCATGTTTTTTGTCCAATCAGAACAAAATGTGAAAACTTTATAAAGGACCTTCCATAGATGTTCCATGACATATATAAATCCATTTGGCTAAGTGGTTTCCGACTAGAAGATTTTTAATGTATAAGCCAATCAGACATGAAACGTCAATGGCAGCCATGTTTTTTGTCTGAAATAAAGGAAAGTTTATAAAGGACCTTCCATAGATACTCCATACCAAATATTAATTCATTTGGCCAAGTGGTTTCAGAGGAAAAGATTTTGTAATGTATCAGCCAATCAGAAACAAGAATCCTCCATGGCGGCCATGTTGTTTGTACGATCAGGATGAAACAAGACATACTGTGAGCAAAACTCATAAAGGATACCCCCCGCTCCCCTATCACTTAAGTTGAATTATGCCCTTGGAATAAAGCACGATGAATGATCTTCCCATATGTAAGTCTACACATTGTGTCTAAGCTTCATGTAAAGTTTCATTGAAATCCATTGAAGCAGAGCTGCAAAAAAGATTTTATGTATTGGGTAAATTACTCTCTATTTTTCTCAACCAATTGGATGATGAATTGTTAATTGCTTTATAGATTTAGCTTCACCCCGTAATTTTGCCAACTCCCAAGTTCATGAAACTATTGGGTAATTTCCAATTTCCTGAGTTGAGTAAATACATGTAATTGACATGAAATTTATCAAACAATGTTTTACAGAAATTTGCTAAATTTGCTAAAATTCTAAAGCACTGAAAATACGAAAAGGCCTTGAAAAGTAATGCACTTAGTAATGGTCCCTGCCATAGGATTTAGCTTCCCATTTTGATTTGTTTGGATTCGTGTGCTTCTTTTGCTATATTTGAATCTTTTACTTTCTTTGTTTTCTTTCTAATGCTACTGATGAGAGATTACTCCTTGAAATGTACATATAGCATACCTAAATTTTCCATATGTATTTAACATTGGTAATTTTGTATTTTGATGAAACTATTGGGTAATTTCTATTATTATTTAACATTAAAGTATATAATATTTGTAAAACGTACAAAACAGAATAGCCAGCTTGAAAAAATAGATTCAAAATGTTATAATAAAGAGCTTGAACAGCAACTTGTCGTTGGTGCATTTGTTATCAGTCTTGATTTGCATAATCAACCCACTTCAGTGGTGCTTTTGGGTGAAAACTCAGGTAATTGTCAATTTATAGGGTAAATATTAATAGGGTTTCAAAACCCCTCATTAGCTAATTAATTTTGTTTTTGTTAATTTTGATTGGGTAATTACCTCACAATGCAGCTGATATGGAGCTCTTGTGATGACAAAAGCTAAAAATTGGCTTTAAAATTTTGTTACCTACATATCAATTAAAGAATGCATAAAGCAGTTCATCAACATTCTAGTTTTATTTTTTTTATCTCATGTAATAATAAATATACCACACATATAAAAACACTTAGTATTGAGTTTTCCTCGGAAGACGTGTCTGGCCTGCTTGCTCTTTGTCTATGTCCAAAATATTCTAAGTTGCGTCAAACAGGAAGTGGACATGCAGCAGATTCAAAACT
>JAULBM010317456.1:0-13744 GCA_032357055.1 Geukensia granosissima | reverse complement strand
CCGGTGGGGGAAGTATATTGTAGAGTTGTCACAAATTTAAGACGTTTATATATATATATATATATATATATATATTGATATTTATAATTACTATACAGACAAACGTTATAATGATCGTTTGATTTTATTCATTACTTTATTCATTGATATAATGGTAATATTGTTTATATAACCATTCTTCTTTGTTGCAATCTCGGTAATTCCAATACTTTCCAACATATGTTTTTGTTATATCCTTACATATGAACTTTAATAAGGTAAATGTATCTGTATTTTAGCCATGTCGTTATATTCATTATTAACAGTGTACACCTGTTTAGTGTATCAGAACACTTATAAAAAGGCCTAACAGGGAGTTTAAATAATGTTTTGCAACTTATTCTCTGTACTCTCTAAAAGGTGATTGTAAGATTTTTTGTTATTCGTTGCTTATAACGTCCGGCAGCAAAAATATCTTGTGCACAATGCCTCCAATAATAAGACTAATAACACGCATCCTGCTCCGCGGAAATCAAGTGAACTAATAGCAACAGCCTAACGAGAAATAAGTATGCAGTGCACAATCCAGAGAAGATGTGGATTGTGTCTAACTGGCATATATTCCATATCAGGAAGAAATATATTTATATTTAAATTCTGCAACAAAGTTTTAAGATTTTCTTTATCATTCTACGGGAAAGTTAAAAAAAACACCTATATAGGCTGCTTTTATGGACAGTTTCAACAGAGTTTGAAATTAGCTTCGTTCACATGGACATAAAATGCGAACTGAATGGGCATTCGAATGCGAATTGACGTTCACACGTAAAAATCGCCAATTCAATGCGCATTGAAACATTAAAACATCCGTTTAATGCGCATTATTCGAATTAATTCGCCTTAGGCGTGAACGCGGCATAAAATCAGTTCATTTCGATGCTTTAAAGAAATCTCTCGATAACTAGAGTCTAAATCTGGACAGTCCAAGAGACAAGGCATATTCAAGAATACTACAGAAAACTATAGAAAGTCATCATGAAGAGCCTCATATATTGTATTGTAAAAGTAGATATCATTTAAGTTAAATTTTAAATATCTAGAGTTCCTAAAAAAACCAACTATAACTCATTAAAGAAGAATGTAGGAAATCTCGATTATTACAAGGAAGACATGTATGTTTAATATAGAGTTATATATCAAAGAAATAAGTAATTTTCAAATGATTCAAGATGTCAATATATGATTTATAATTTGCAATTTCAAATTTTATTGATATGCAGACAGCACCATAAAGATCTTTCAATACATACAAACAAATAAAATATTAAATGATTTCAATTTTTATAATACTAAATAAAACTACGAACGTGCTTTCGCCAAGCTATATCAGAATGTGCTCCACAATTTTCTTTAAAAAACTGGACCGTTTACCTTTATTAGTCTCTGCATATGCAATTTTTCAGAAGAGCAATGTTTATCAAGGATGAAGGATCATCCACAATGATTAATCTTTGTTTTTTGGAATCTATAATGTGGACCTAGCGATATTGATAAGTCTAAGAGTTGAGTATCATGAGAAATGTCAAAAAAGGACCAGATAAAAGCGAAACAACAAAAATTAAAACCAATGATCTGGGACTCGACGAAAACAAAACAAAACAGGATTACTTGAAATTCGCTACAACCTGGTAAAATGTATTTTTAGTCCTTTTGATGTTTAGTCAAATCATCATCAAGTAACCAAACGACGGTGAGGAGACATAATAATGGTTAGCCCATATATACACAAAGTAGCAATCATTATAACAAACTTTATTTAGAGTTGAACCCAAATGAATAAGTACACATTTTATTATTTTGCAGACAAATGAACAAATAGCAGTAATACTACAAAAACCACCAAAAGGAACTGTACAGATTTCCTTTATAGGTTTTGACAAAATAATTGATGCCAAAGAATTTAATGAAACAACTTATCTCTTTAGAGTTCCTCGTAAGTATACATTTGCTGCATTTTATTTTGTTTTTGAGAAATTAAACCACAACGTTAAGATAAGTTTGAATGAGAATCAGGAAAAACAATTACTTAAGAGATGATACAAACTTTAAAATTAAATCAATAATGCAAAGGGTAGTTTGTCACCAGGAACCATTTCGCTTAATTGCATCGGAAGTCGTAAAATCTTACCATTCTCCTTTATCACTGTAAGCGTTCTTCTTTGCCAAGTTTTTACAAGTACATGTACCGAACGCAGCCGTGAAAAAATATGAGTTTTGAGTGTTTTATTCATACATTTGTACTTACAAGACAAATGAATATTAATGACACCATGATGACTGATTCACGTTTTCAGAAAAATGAAATAATGAAAGATTTTATTGACTGCATTACAGATAGCTTAAAATGCAAAGAGAAAAAAATGAAACGTATCGTATTTATATTTGTATGGGTATTATTGTAGACTACCGAAGTTTTTTTCATTTTTTGTCTTGTTATTGTTGTAGCACTGCCAAAATTAGGAGAAATACGTTTATCAATACTATCGAACAATGAGAAAATTGCGGACTGTACACTTAAAATGGTGAAACCAAATCTGGCAGCTTATGAATGTTTGGACTTTCTGGCTCAAGTGTTAGGGGTTGACTCAAGTGACAAGCAATCAATCGATGCTAAATTAGTGACTCTATTTGATAAAAGTATACCAAGCGACGGAACACTTGCAGAGATTATGAAAATTCAGGCTCAAGATATGCCTTTCCAAGAACGTAAGTACTAGCAATGTCGTGTATGTGTAAATTCAATAAAAATGGCGTTGGCCTGGAAAGGTCGGATTTTTTTAAAAATATTTTTGACTGTTTAAGTATCAAGATTGTTATTCGCACATTAAAATATTACAATAATACAGATTAAGGTTAAAATTTGCTTCTTGCTTTACATTTATGTGATCTTCCATCTATTCTAAGGTCAAAATATAGACACTAGTGTAAACAAAGGTGAGATATCTTTTGAATATCTGGTTCTTGGGAACAAAAGACCTTGGTTTCTGCCTAGCATAATCTCTGCGTTCTCTCACCAAGTAATACTTTCAATCAGGAAGCCTTTTCCGATTATGTATAATATTTTGGTAAGTGTCTTGAACTCTCAACCTTACAACTTACGGTTTACAATAAATCTGTGAATATGAAAGTAATTCCTTATGCCAAATGCACCAAGCAGAAGATCAATTTATAGTGCACCATTTATTTAATACGACATCTTTTCACAAGGAGTGGTGTTGTTGAACGCCTTGTGGAGACCTCTAGATTTGTAGATTCCTTCTGATTTTGTCGATCCTCTGATATTTACTCTGTATCTTTGCTAAAAGTAAAAATTTTCAAAACGTTTTGCACCAAATAACTTAGGATTAAAACGATGTCTTTTTAGTAAGACATAATATTATTCTGTGTGTCTTTAACTTCGTCTAATAGACTATTTCGGATAACATTAAATATTAATTATTCACGATGGTGTTAGTGGTTTATTCACCTTTGAGTCTCAACTAGAAAACAAAACAATGTTTTTTATTAATTGAAAAATCGACATTCATGACAGTCGTGGATTATCTAAAATTTTGATTGATTAATTGATTGACTGATTGATTGGTGGTTCAATAGGTTATTACTGAACGTGGGAAACCAATGATTGAGATAAATGTGTATTCATGTTTATAAAACTATAAATCCCGAAAGGGGTTAAGATGCAGAATTTAGTTTCCGACTGATGCTTAGTTTGTACAGATGGAATACCAATCAGTATGATATTCTCATGATAAAGATTTTTTCCCAGTCGGGGTTACTACTTTAACGTTCCAATCGGATGGAATGTTGGATAACCGTCTGACCCCGATACGAGGGGTTCTTTCTCCTGTCAGAGAATTTTCAGAATCTTTTGTCCCAATCCCTTTATCTTTTGACGGAGCTCTTAACCTGAACTGCAACCCTTACATACAAATGATTATACCAGGGCTAATATTAATATAGCTTGAGCACAATTACATTTCATTTTGCAGTGTTTTTGCACTTGAAACCTAAACAAACTTTTAACTAATATACAAAATTTAGCATATAGTTTGGTGTGACTTTTTGCAACTATTTCTCACTCTTTTTTAACGTAGCACAGATTGCTTTTTCATTCTTTTCATGTAGATAACAGGAGATACGTTCACTTATGTTTTTTGTTAAATATTCTGAATTTTGTCCTGGAAATACTGACATTTAGGAGCAACTTCTCAAAATACCAATGACAATAGAAATCCGAAATCGGCGAAACATAAGGAGCATAAAAATTATTCAAATCGAAATAGGAAGCAAAATACAAAATCACCAATGTTGAATAAAAAAAGAAATTTTTGGGTTTGCTTATTGTATATTTCAATGATTAACGTTAACAACTCCAACGACAGTGACATTTACTATTTTGCAAAAATAGAAACTATATATCAATATTTTAATCACATTTAATTTTTTCTAACTCTCTCACAAATGATGATAGTATAAACTATATAGAATGAAAATTCTTAAAACATAAAACATTAACAAAGAAAAAACAAATTAATTTTGTTAAATTGAACCATAATAATGTACCTTTAATGTTTACTCAACAAAGGTCGGGTTTTGTTTTCCCATTGTTTGTGTTTTTTTTCTGCTTTGTGTGAATATTGGGATGCTTGTCGTACTGTTTAGTTCGATGTTTAGATAAACCAAGGTTATGTGAATGTTAAAAACGAACACCACAATTTATTGCTGAAATCACAAATTATCAATCTATCACAATAATCTGTGGTGTCGAATTGTTTTTTTCAAATGGCGTCCGATTTGGTTGCAATACCACATACAGCCGCGATTCCATAAACCATGCGAAATGCTACGGAGCACTATATGGGTTCGAGAGCTTGACTTGATACAGAAATAGAATGTGGAAGTGTTAAACAGTTATATTTTTTGTGAACTTAAACCTTAAATTTCTAGACCATATATCGTTAATTTGAACAAAGTATGGGCTAAATTAAGTCGCATCACTGAAGCCTTTCAACGAGTTTTAAGATGGGGAATGGCAAAAAATGGCAGTCAACTTGCAATTTGGACCAAACTTTCGTTAAATGAATTCAAGTTTCATGTGTATTAATTCCATATTCTAGTTTGTCATAATCATAAACAAACAAAACTGCTCAACTCAACAAGCATAATGATGCAAAATACAAATTTTAAATTGTGGTCAAAATGTGCTCGTTGGTAATGAAAAACGAATTAAGGTAGTCTCATCTGTTGATTAATCAATTTGATCAGGAAAACATATTCTCATATTTCATATTTTTGAAGCAATATTTGGCAACGTGTTGTGTAAATTCTTTCATTTATAGTTGACTGACTTAAGACAATTTATTATCTATGCTGCATGCAGAATGTTCAGCTTGAATATGTATAATGAATCTGAATATTTTCAGTTATCGAGAGTGATCAGGAGGTGCCAACTTTACTACATTTTGCTGCCAAACATGGTTTGGAGGAGCTAGCATGTACAATAATGGATACTCCCGGATCAACTGCTGCTTTCCAGATTGAAAACAAAGATGGCCATGACCCATCAGATATGGCAGAATTAAATGGCTTTGAAGATCTGGCAGAGCATATGAGAACACATTTCGTAAGTTCACAGACATGTTCAAATTTATGGTGAAAAGAGAATCAAAATAAATTTTAGATTAAATCTAAATTAACGCATAAGGCCATCTGATATGGCTGTCAAAATTCATAACTTGATAAAACAATTATAAAATTTTACGGAAAATACCAGCCTTAAATTAAAACCTTTCAGATCATATCTGATTTTTACTATTAATTCGAGATAACTGTGAAATATTTTGTTATTACAATGATTAAAATTGACAATGAATATTAATCGGCTAATGAATCAGAAGTTAAAAAAAATTATAATAGATAAGATATCCCGGAGTTTTCTGAAATAATACATGTATCAATAATACTGTGAATATGAAAATAAGGCTTAGTTTTGTTTTTGAATTTATTTTACATAGGAAACCCATACAATGGTTGAATACATTCATTTAACTGTGGACAATATTTATTCAAATCAAGAAAATTTACAAGAGGAAAGAGATCAGCAAATACGTAAGTAAATCTTAACATTGTGTTTCAATCTTCCTTTGTTTTGTGGTTTTTGTAAAGTGCATCTCACTGAACTGAGTCTTTTATATACAAGTTATTGTTTCTCTAAGCAGTGACTCCCCCGAGGGCGGCTGGGATATAGAAATAGGCCGTTCGGTTTCTCTGCCTGCAGGTAGAACGCCTGCTGAAGGGCGTCCGTTAGTTCGAGCGCGATGTATAAATACTGGAACTCCCCCGGCGCAATATGTGCCAGGAAAAGAATAAGCACAAGGTATCCGTCATGGAGGCACTTGTCCTCTAAAAGGGGCGACCCTAGTTGTGGGGGATGTAAAAATTTACAATCCGTCCAGAGGGAGGCGTTAAATACGCCCCGGGTTTAGGAAATGCCCCTTGTAAGAGCTCATTTAGAGAGGTCAATATGCGGCAAGTTACAAGGCTAAATTTTCCGCCCGTATCTAACCCGCAATTTTTCCAGTGGCAGTAAAAAAATTACCGGTCCTTTGCCCACAGTCTACGTGTCGATTTTTTGTTTAACTTGTTTCCGTCCTGAGTATGCATGAAATATTTGGCGCTGGACGTTAAAAAACAATCAATCAATCATTTAAGCAGTAACAAATTTCGAAAGGGGAACTAGAAAGAAATTTAACTTTTTTGCTGAAATGGGATTTGGTGCTCAAACTATTATAGGTGTTATTTTTTTTCATGTGCTAATGTGAAATTTGATGATATTTTCGAATTTTAATTTCCGAAAGGTCTTAGTCTTTGTATATATTATACTTTCAAGCTTATTTTTGCTGACATTACAAATGAATATTTGCCAATAGAATAAAATCTATTTTAGTTCACAAATTCTGTCAGCAAACAAAGCTATAATGGAAAACAAACAAAAAATCTCAATTTTTCAAATGAGTGGAGAAAAAAATAGGAGTATGTATAAAAAAATCGGAAATATTCAAATGTTTTTTTCTGTGCTGCATTTCAAAGATTCCTTCAAATGATTTTTATAAATTTAATAAAATATGAGAGACTCAATTCAGTGAGAAGTGCTTTAATTAAATATATATTCGGATAATAAATATTTTTTGAATGCATGGTGAAATTTTGTTGAATGCTCTTTGTGATTGTTGCATTTTACGTAAGCCAAAAAATGTATGGTTTAGTTAAGGAATGTAATTGTAAATACTAATTGTGATAGGTAGTACTAACACTTTCTTTAACTTATTAATAACACAAACAATGACAAATGAATCAAATTCATAATGCACATTGATACTAGACTTAAAGTGTTCTTGTTTGCTTTATACAGCAGGTCCTCGGAGCCAAAGTTTTAAAGTTAAATCTACTCAGGACAAACCACAAGAAGAACTTAAACCCAGTATGGTTTTTGATTATACAAACATTTAGTATGATATAATAAGGCTTACGTTGCATTTCATATGTTACAATATTCCTCTCTAGCTATGCTTTTATGCAAGCTTCCATACATTATTTTGCCATATCATTTGCATTAGTATTCACATTAGAGATTTTATAATCTGCTTAAGTATACAAATTACACGACTCTTCCTTGAATTTGTAAGACAAAAAAGTATTAAGACCAATGGAAAACTACTTTTCAATTCTAATTTAATTAATTTTGATAACACTAAGGATTGCCTCGCTTGCCTTCTTTATTTCTATTTCAAGTATTTTGTTTTTATCAAAGTTTTTAGCTTTTAAATTGTTTTCGAATGTTTAATAGCGGTTTGTGCCACAAAATGAATATGAACTTCAAAGCCAAAAATCTTAAATGGTATCACATACGTCGTTTTTTTAACATAGAACTTTATAGTATCTTTTCATTTCTCAACCCCTGAAATTACAGAGACTTCTTTCCTTGAATTGTAAATAGTAGAAGTCCTGGCTTCTGGTTTAGGTTTCCGTATTTCGGTTTATGTATAACGAAATTCAAAATTTTAATACAAGATTGATATAAATGTATTATATTACCACTCGGTCGAAGCCACTGCCAATGGATCACAGATCCTCGATGTGATCCTCGAGGATATTAACCATCTAATCGACATGATATTTAGAAAATTCCAGTTTAAATTATAAACCCCTTAAAATAAAAAGGATACATTTCTTGTATTGCTAATGGTAAATGTCATTGCCTCTGTATTTGGCTTCTTATTGCGATTTCGACTTTAGTACTGTTTATTATTCATGTCTCGAGCTCCGTTCCTGTTTATATTACATTGATTAATTTATTTTCATATACCTTTGCACTAACAAAATATTCTATTCTGAATGCAATTTGTGTAACCAGTTTTCATGATTCTTTCTCCTTTGCATTTTCGCTTTACAGTTGTATTTTGTATTTCTCTTAATGTTTAACCTATGTGAGTTATTTTTTAAAATTTTATTATTAAATAAAATGTGTCGAATGCTTTACTCAAATCAAAGACGATTCATGGTATTTGACGACATAAATATTGAAAAAATCGATGATTTCTTATAATTGTGTCCATTTTGAGGTGTTTAATTCTTTTTCTCATATTCGTTATTTGTTCGAAATTGTTTTTGACAATAGTCAACACTTAACACATTTGCCAATACAATATTTTATTTGTTATTGCTGTTATAAATGTATTATGTGTAAAAATTCAGTCTAATATCAGCTGGGTATCTCTCTCGTATGACAGCGCGCCACACAACAACTTGACTCTTCATTCAGATATGCGAATGCTTTAAAGAATATAATTGGTTTGTTTAGTTTCAAAGAAAAACAGACATGTTAACCTTGTCATTACCTTTCTTTAAATGCTCAGTTGTACTATAGAAAGGATGATGGCATATAAATAGACAACTATTGCACCATATCCAATTGTTTTCTAGCTACACTTCCAAGGACAATGCGACCTCCGCCACCTGTACCTGTGGAAGAAGAAAAAACATATTCTCTTGGTAAACCAGCCGATTTTATGGGTCTTTCGGAGAAACGTAAGATATCTATACTTAAGATTTGTTATACTAAGCTGTATTATGCATTGTTGCTTATACATGAGATAGTTTTTAAAGTGCATCAAATTCAAATTGGTATTTTGTGATACATTGATGAATACCATTGGGTGTATGTCACTGTGATACATTGATGAATACCACTGGGTGTATGTCACTGTGATACATTGATGAATACCACTGGGTGTATGTCACTGCTTATGGAGTTATTCCCCGAAGACATTCTCAGTTCAGTACCCAGGACTTTTATTATTAATCATGATTTATTTTATAAATGCCTTTAACTTTTCCTTTCAAAATAGTTAAAAATTACAAAAATGTCTAAGGGTATTCTACTGATACAAAGATAACTATTAGCTTAGTTTGGAGTCCTGTTTATTTAGATTGTTTTGGGTTCTGATCTCTGTGCTTATTAATTGTCGTTGTATTTAACCAAATTTCAACCATAATAATCTCGAGCACTGCTGACGAGTTGTCAATCGCCGTAATGGTCATACAGTGCATAAAATTCTATTTGGTATTTTGTGATTCGTTTGATACATGAGATAGTTTTTATTTTATAGTTTGATAGAAGGTCCACGTCTTCCATATTCTTTATATCATTCTTTGATATATAACTGTCCCTTTTATTTCTGTGTCAAATGATAAAGCTTGAGATAAATGAATAATCGTATTAAAATTACTGCTTTCTGCAGATCCTTTATTATGCTAGAATGGGTTTTGTATGACAAAATTAAATAATCATTATAAAATGATTCAGTTTTAATAAACAGTCCCTATCAAAAATGTAATAATCAGATAAATTTTATGATTACTGTTTATTAATATACATGTATTTTTTTACAGCAATTTCCACAACTCCAACAGCTATAATTTCACCTATTGGGTCAACAACTCACGATGAGTTGTTAGAAATAGGTAACGCAGTACGGTGCGGAGAATTTACTGTGGAGGAAGCGGAGAGACTTTACGCATCCTGGGTGGACAGAAATAAAGCCACCCAATCAAAGTCGCTCAAAGAAAGGCAGACAGCTATAAACGAATTACGCCAACAGTACCAAACGGTATTCAAACCTACTAAAGAACGCAAAAGCATATTCTCAAAAATAAAACAAAAAGTAACACCTAAGAAGAAAGGAGAAGCTGAAGAGGAATCACCTTACGTAATGCAAATCATAGTAAGAAATTTTAATAAATTAAGGTTTTTTACTTATTATGACATTCACAACATCTGCGGTATATTGTCTCTAAATTTAGTGTAACAAGGATAAAGTATAAAAATGCAACTTAAATATGAGAGATGGTGGTTGTGAGTGTTGTGAAGCCAGACTTTGCTTCTTTAGTCACCTCTATCAAACAGCCACTTGATTCTAAAGGGATGTTATCGATTTCATACTTCGTAAAGAAGGTTTATTTAGAGGTTATTTGTGTTAAATGGTCACTTATGCATCTTTCGAAAAGTGGCTTCTTTGTACAAGTTTAACTGTACTTCATACTTGTTTTGAAAAAATTCCAAATTAAAAAATTGTAAAAACATATGAATTCTGGATTAAATCCTGGTTTTGGAATATAAAATTTTTGAAGTCAAGTCCTTAATGCTTGTTTACAGGATGTAGTTTCGCGAGTTTACCAGTAACAACCAAAAATATCATCTTAAAAAAAACAATTTGGACATTTTAAATATCTAATGGCGTAATTTGGATTAAGAAGCTGTGAATAAACCAAATTTTTGTAATATTTTCTAGCATCCAACCCAGGGCAGGGGACAGAAAAAACATCGTCCTGGTCGGGAAAGCACGATCAGTAACTCAAGTAAGTTTTATATGTGAAAATGAAATGATATGGGATAAATGTCAGAGAAGAAAACAAAGAGAATTTACAAATCTAGAGGTCTCCACATTTTGAGGAATGACCATTCCATAATTGTTATATTCATATTTGGCTTATTTGCATTTAGTATTTCATGAACAGTATTCTTATTTGGTCCATCGAAATTTTTACAGAACTTCCTATATTTTGGCTCCTATCAGTATGATATAGGTAAATCAGGGCTTTACACGATATTTCATTTGGCGTTTGAATATTTGTTATAAACGTATGTAAGATATGGGCATCTACATGTATTCCATATTCTTTTAAATATACAACTTTGTGTGGAAGCATGATTGTCTATAGACAGATTCACAAAAATAACGACCCTCTAAAAGGTTATATTCGATTGTGTCAAGCTATTTTATATAAAAAGTGCACAAGCGAGCACAAGCGAGCCTATCAATATTTTTGGCTATTTTTTAATCACCCCTCCCCCCGAACTATGACATATATTAAAATATTTTTTAGACTGACCAGCGAGCATTCTTAACTTGTTTAGACCGCAAATAGAACCAACAGTTTACAAAAGTGTAAATTAATTTATATTGTTTATACTTGCTGACAATGTTATCTTACAGTCCAAAATACTTTCAAAATAAATTCCAAGTCAGACATCTATAAAATAATAAACAAGTAAAAGATAACATTGAAAGAGGCTGTAAAAACTTTCTCGTGGCAACCATTGACACTGACACAAACTCCTAATAAGAGTCAAATTTATTTGCACATCCTTATTCAGGGGACGATCTGTTTGTCATTGTGTTTGTGGGTGTATCAACGTTCGGTTATTTTGGTGCACTTCACATGAATACGTGAGTTATTTATTTAGACCAATTTAGAAAAATTCGAAGATAATGAAAACTAGAACAATCCGGAGTGATCCACCAGTGACACCCGTCAGGACTCATCACTACCAGTTGTCTTGTTCAGTATAAATTATGAAATTGATCAAGTTTCTTTGTAGCTAGGGAGCTATTTCTATGACATTAAGTCAGTTTTCCTACCAATTTAAATTGATTGTTTTCTTTCAGGTTCGTCAAGTGGAGGCTCGCGGGCGAGCAATGTAAGTGAAGAATCTTGGCAAGATAGCAGTAGAGGTAGCATGCAGGAAGAAAGCGAAACAGACAGCGATGATATCGACGTAAGTGTTGCATATTATTTCCTTTGATGGATAGACTTGTGTAGAAACAAATCATTTATTGTTTATTTCACTGTTATTAATATAGGTTATTATTTTGTTTAAGACAGCCCATCGACGATATGCTCTTCCTTTCTTCAATCAGCCAATAAGATTTCACTTTCGGACGAAAACTGGTTCTGTACAAAATCCAAGTAAAATAAGTGTATCTTACAAAGGCTTACTCGAATTATCTAATTATTTTGTAGATTTCATGTAAGAAAAATTTAATGACTGAATGTTAATTAAAGGCTCTCCAAGAGTTTTCTTTAAATTTAAAGAAGTGAGAATATAGTAAATAAAAACTGTCTTTTTTGTTACTATTTTAGGGTACACCCATTTATCAAGTGGAGCGACGTCAGTCTGACTCAAAAGAGGTACTATTTTTTTTCCAAATCATTTGTAGTTGTAGTGCATTTATTTTGTTGTCTTCGGAATAAAAATTCAAAATTTTTACCAAGAACTATTAGATTATTTATAAGAGTAATAGTGAAAATGCCTTCCGTAAAATATATTGATGTTATTCTTATAACTATTATAAATAAAAATATACATCAATGCAAGGAATAAGAGTATCTTCTGTAAATTATCCACTAGTTGGATATATATATATATATCTGGTGTAAATTTTAACATATTGGAAAACTTCAGTACAAGACATCAGACAATGAATCGTATGTAACTCTTTCACACTAGATAATAGTTCTGAAATTGTTCTATCAACAGACTTGGAAAATTCCCTCTAGAGTAGGTATAAAAGTATCGCTGTTTGAGAAAACCCTGCATGGTGTTTGTTTATTGTATTGTAATGTGAATACCCCATTATATGCATGTCTAAATGAAAATGTTTCCTTTGGTAGATGAGCTTAGGTTTTCTCTTAAAGTTTGTGTACACTAATGTTTTGATGTGTCAATTGACGTTTATGTTTACTCCCTGCTTTGTCTTGTCAATTTCACCATGACTTAAATGGGGCTTTTGGATAGGTAAAGGTTCATTATTTTTTTTTTAAATAATTTGAATTTAATTAAAATGATTGTGTTTTCAACTATTTCATTGATTTAAAATGTTTATCTCTAGCATGTTAGGCTACCTCCTTATTATTCCTAGGATTTCATGTTAACTGCATGGATATTTCATATCATTTAGTTTTTTGTTACTGATATTTTAGTTATTATACAGTATTTTTCAGTTACTGTGCAGTATATTTTTAGCTCACCTGGCCAAAGGCCATGTGAGCTTTTGTCATCACTTGGTGTCCGTCGTCCGTCCGTCGTCCGTTAACTTTTCACATTTTAATCTTCTCCTCTGAAACCACTAGGCCAAATGGAACTAAACTTGGTAGAAAGCTTCTATATAAGGTCCTTTATAAAATTTCCTCATTTCATCCCGATCGGACAAAAAACATTGCCGCCATGGACGATTCTTGTTTCTGATTGGCTGATACATTAAAAATCTTCTCCTCTGAAACCACTTGGCCAAATGGAACCAAACTTGGTAGGAAGCATCTATATAAGGTCCTTTATAAAGTTTCCTCATTTCGTCCCGATCCG